>VFFE01007008.1:2511046-2716683 GCA_008921705.1 Burhinus oedicnemus
GTCCTCGTCTCGTCTGTCTGTCCGTAGGTTACGAGGGCACTGGGTCAGTCCTGATGTCCCCTGTTCCCCATCAGATGTTGCCCTACATGAACGTGGGCACTTTGTCCCGGACGGAGCTGCAGCTACTGAACCAGCTGCACTGCAGGCGGAAAAGACGGCATCGGACTATCTTCACTGACGAGCAGCTGGAAGCGCTGGAAAACCTCTTCCAGGAAACGAAATACCCAGACGTGGGCACCAGGGAACAGCTGGCCAGAAGGGTGCACTTAAGGGAGGAAAAAGTGGAGGTATTTTGCTTTCTTTTTTCCCCCTTCCACCCTCTCCCTTTCCCATTTAAACGCGCTCGGTCGGGAGGTACCTCGGTGCGGCTTCAGCCCGGCTCCGCCGGCGGCGGGGAGAGCAACAGGTTTGGGGCGGGGTGGGGGAGAGAAAGGGCGAGTTTTTTATTATTATTATTGTTATTATTATTATTATTATTAATTCCAAGCGCCCTTCTGGGGGCGGCTGGCCGAGCCGATCACAGGGCTGTGAGCAAGGGTCGAGAGGCGGCCGTGCCTCCTGAAGGCGCCCAGCCTTTCCCACCCCAGCGGCTCCGGGCGAGGCAAGGGCTCCGGCGGGACGGGCACCAGTCTGCGGCTTTGCCTACTTTTATTTTTATTTCTCCCCCCCCCCACTTAATAGTTTAATGTCTTAACGTAACAGGTTTGGTTCAAAAACCGCCGGGCGAAGTGGAGGAGGCAAAAGCGATCGTCTTCGGAGGAGTCAGAAAACGCACAGAAATGGAATAAAGCGGCTAAAACGTCTCCGGAGAAAAGGCAAGAGGACGGGAAAAGTGACTTGGACTCCGACAGCTGATACCTCGCGGGGGAGGGGGACACATTTCCCGTGGACTGGCGGATACGCTCCAGAGGATGCTACTAATCTTGCACAAGCTCTGCCTTGTTGGAGGGGGGAAATATCTGTATATAATGTACAATGCCCCGAGTTCATTTGGTGTAAATAAAATGCGTTGCGGAGGTGTTGCACAGGCAGACGGCGGCGCGTTCCTTCACCCCTGCGCCGCGGAGGGAGGGGAGGAAAGCGGCGGTGCCCCGCTCCCCGGGGACCAAGGGGGGGGGGGGGGGGCAACGACGACGCGGTTTTGCCGGCCCAGTTACTTATTTAACGAGGTTTCGCATAGTTGGGGAGCAAGCGGAGGGCAGCCCCTCCGCGCCTGCCCCGCGGCCAAAGGCTTCTTCCCCCCGGGGAGCGCCGGCGGGCGGCCCCCGCCTCGCCGCTCCTCCCGTCCCGCCGGCCCAGGCGGGCTGGAGGCGATGCCCTTAGGGAATATTTGCAGGCAAAGCCAAGCCGGCCTCACACTTGTCGCTCCCTCTCGTTTGCCTGCGCTTTTCTCTTCCCCCCTCTCTGCAGTTACGCCTTGCTGAGGTTTCCAGAGCGTTTGTCTTTGATGCCCGTGTGGAAAAGCCATCTCGCTACATCCCTGTTTAAAACGGCTATTCGTACGTTGCAGCCGTTATCAGACGAATTACGCGTCAAGGGAGGTACGAGCCCTCGTGTGCTGCTCCGGGGGATGTTCCACAAGAAGTTGCTCCTGGATGTTTTCTCCCCTTTGGGGCAGCACCTCTGCCGTTAGGAAAGCAGTGACAGCCTGGTCTCGTTCTACTCTTCCCTCCATGAGGGCCTCGTAGAAAAGACGTCTACTCCCCCTGTAAAATTCACATTCCTTTTCCTTACGCTTTTCCTCCTGTGACTCCCCGACTCTTAGCGCTCGTCCCTTTAGAGCAGAACCACCGCAGTTTCCCCACGTTGCCTTGTTTAGAATGACCTTTCCCTCTCCTTCTCTACAAAGGCTGTCTATAAATTTCAAACAAATGACCTGAAGGTGTAAAGCCAATGCAGATAACCTTTGGCTGGAAATCTTCATGCCCTGCCTTTCATTCAGAAGTTAAGTGGCAGTGAGCTGATTTTCCTTAATTACGGCCAATGCCTAAACTCACCGGTATCTATTCAGCTCGTCTAGCTTAGATAAGAAATTGGTTTATACAAATGTGCTCACCATTGCTTCCAGTGACACTAGAAAGGGTCAGCTGCTGTTTTGCTTGTCCTTGTGCTTTTCCTCCCTTTCCAGATATATCCAGCTTTTTATGGGTATTGTAGCGTGGTGCATATTACAGGTGTTAGTGCGACAGAGCGAATCTCAGTACTTGTCTGCTCAGATGATGTTTCCCAGTGTAGCCATGTTTCTTCATAGACGTGGTATCTCTCTCTGAGCAATCTGTCTCCATACCAAGACGTAGGAGCAGCTGCCGTGGAAGAAATTAAGTGTGGTTTTGTACAAGTCAGCCCTTTAGGGGGCTTACAGTTTCATAGTTACTGCTTTCTTGAACAAGAGAAGAAGACATTTAGCCGCTTTTGTTCCTTAGCGCAGCAGAGGAGGAAGGGGAAAAGCAAACTTCTCAATGGATCCTTCTTCTTCTTGGATATATATCATGGTTTGGCTCTACAGAGCTATTGCATTTTGGAGATGCTACCCTATTGCTACGGTGTGTATCCGATCTCTGTAAACTGTATTGAATTACAACCTAGCAGCACTGAAAATTAGTTTTCAAATTACTGAAAATTAGTTTTCCGAAGAAGTGTTTTGTTACGTTATATGCAGGAAGTCTCACTGAGTGGAATTTTAATGTCATCTCCTCTGTATTTAGTCATTGCTAGGTTTTAAAGTGCATACTTGATTTGCAAATAAAAGCCAGGTCTAAGGATAATATTGCCCAGGATTTTGCAAATGCTTATATATTTTCTTTACTTCCCATGTATAAATATCCTTACTGCTATACTGGGAACTTGGTAGGGTTTCGTTTTGTTTTGTTTTGCATTTTTGTGTGTGGAGTGGTAATTTTGGAAGTCACTATTAAGGATTTTAGCCTGCGTAGTTCAATGTGGGAGTTAAACTCGATCTGGGTTTGTAAGGGGTGGGCTTTAAATATGTTTTTGATAACAAGTGTTAGTTACTTAAGGTTGTAGTCCACACCTTCAAAGATTTTTAGACTTTTCCAATGGGACCAAGGTGCTTGAGGACCGCAGAAGCTCCAGGTCACCAAATGTGCCAATATATGGATTTATTTAGAATTTGTTGTTCTGTGGGAGTGTGGGATGTGACGTAAGAATCAAAACCTTGTGATCGAAAACATGCTTTCCATGCGTGGGATTGTGATGAAGTCACCACTGGTTGCTTTAAAATCATGTTGTACCTTAGTCTGAGTTAATTTTTGAGTTGACTATAAACTCTTGATTACCATAAGCTTCATCTTGCAGTCACTGGTATGTGTTCTTAATACTACATGTAGATGTAGAGCTATTAGAGTTAATAATATCACTTTAAAATCTAATTGAAAAGCAATTTTAGTCTTGACCTAAAAGCTTTAGATTACTTACTAAAAACGGCATTTGTGCCATTAACCAGTAGGAGTGTCTATCTCATTCTTTTTCTTGCTAGTGTTTGCTAAAAACCTAAACGCTTCATTCTCCCTTTTTTACACTACAAAATCAGATCCTATGCAGTCTGGAAGAGTCTGATAACTGACAAGTAGTGAGAAGATGACATCAAAAACATCAAGAAAGTAGAAAACTAAATGATTGAAAGCATGAAGACGATTGTAATGAGAAGACGTCTCATTCGCTTGTACAGTTTGGTTGGAATAATCTGTCTCTAGATGTCTGGGTTTTTATTTTAAGAGAATTCTTACATGCCAAAATGCAAACGCCACGTAACAGCTTTCATTATTTTCTCTTTCTGTTGGTGCAGTAGGGGAAAGTCAAAGTGAGGGACCTGAATACATGCTATGTTCCAACGGGTTCAGTTCTAACAAAGGGGCTTTGAAAGGGCTGGTTGTGGTTGTGTTTGTTAGCACTTGTCTAAGGAGACCGAAAGAGTTGTGCGGGTGTTGGTTTGGGCTTTTTTTTTTTAGTTTTTCTTTGTTTTTTTGGCCTGTCTCTCCTCTACTGCAATTTACAACCTTGCGTCTTAGTGCAAACCCCTTCTCAAGAAGATTTCATATGATGGAAAAACCCACTTAGCTATTTCTGAAACGTGATGTATGGTTCATGGTACTGATGGACTATCTAGGTTTTACAGCACGAGTTCAGTTTTACTCTGTGCCACTGATTTTCTATGAAATGTTGGACTTCTTTCTAAATTTCTGTATGTAGAATGAATAATTTTCCTTTCAGATCTCACCAGGGAGGTAGGGTGAGGGGAGGATTATAAGAAGAAACATAAGCTAATTTGGAGGTTCACTGTTGTAGTGAAGAATTATTTCAGATAATGCTATGCATTATAGGAGTAATAATAGAATAATTACACAAAAGGAGCGTACACCAAATAAATCTTCCTGACACCAGGCTGGTTTAGGTTATGAAATTCTCTTGCAAGGGAGAGCCAGGGAGAGCAATGTGTAGTACGCAGAAGCTTTCTACTGTATAGAGGCAGACTGAGCAATCTGATACGTGTCTCCATTGTGCCATCTGCATTTAGATGGCCAAAATTTATGTTTTTGTTTAATACCCTATTTAACATATTTATTCCTGTAGTCTTGTTGTAATAAGTAATACTGGAAAGCAGAGGTCAGAGTTTTTTGCTTGACACAAAGTGATTTATTATCAGCTGAAAATCTGAATTCTTTTTTTTCCTTTCACTTTTACTAATACTTGAGTCAACTGGTTTTGAGCTTTACCATAATGGGATCCTGGGAATACAAACCATGCAAACTCTTTCTTACACATGACTTGTGAAGCAAACATTTGGATTAGTGGAAGGTATAAAAAAAAAAAAAAAGCAACATTAAGGTACATTCATATTTTTTATACTCCATCTGCATTTATTGGTTCTCTGGGGTTATACACCATGGAGCATAAATGAAAAAAACCTAAAGAGTTTTTGTTTTGTATTCTACCCCCTTAGGGTTTCATTCCATTTATACTTCATGTTTTCCTACTTTGGAGACCTGTTGAGTCTTGACTAAACCTAGACGGAGAAGTTTAGTCAAATTACTCTGTTTCTCTAGGTTGCCACTTACTCTGATTCGATTAGAGTCTGTAATACAAAGGTAACAGTTGTAGCTGCAATACATTAGATTATAAGCAATTAATACAAACTTTAAAGTGACCTGTCTCTGTGAAATATCTGACAACTTTAAATGTAGAAACCGGTGTTACAATATTCTGGTTTGTACTGGAACTATCTAAAGCTGGAGAATTCAGATATAAAATCAAAAAAGGAATCAGGCTTCTTTCACTTTTTATTTTTAGGATAGAATTGATGTTTACAGCCAGACAGAGACTGTATCCCATAGGTTGTACGGCAAAACTTGAGGCACAACTGAATGGAATAATATGGAGCAGGAGAAAGGCCAGGAAACTTGTTATAGCTTAAAAGTACTTATGCAGTTGAATGTTGACAGTTACTTCACCTCTGTCTTCTAAATGATGTCTGAATCCTGGTATCAGCATTTGTCTTCTACTCCTTGTCCGGACAAACACGCATGCTTACCTTGGAGATTTGGAGCTTCACCTCATTAGTATACCCCAAAACATGTTGAATACATGTGCCAGTGTAGAAGCTATAATTGTCCCTTTGCATTATTTCCGGGAAAAGGACCTTCCTCTAAAATTCTGAACTAAGCATTGAATCCCCATCAGTCTGCTTGTGTTTATTTATATTTTTATATATATATATATATATAAAAAATAATTATAATACATCTTGTTGCTTTTCTGTCTTTGAGGGAATTTATTCAGTGTTTGCTACCCAGTGACTGCAGAGTGCTTCATTAAGACTGTGTGTTGGATTATGACCATGGCTACATCCTGGCAAAAGAGCCGACTTTGGCATATGGAGCCCCCTTCCTCTGGGCAAAACCGATTCCTTCAAAAGGGCAGCTGCCTGCAGGGCTTCTGGTCCCCCCTTTCTCTGCAAGGTTGGTGGATCTGTGGACATGGAAGAGTTAATACATACTTTCCCAAGAAAAGAAACCCAGTGAACGGGAGCCAGATTCTGATGGTATCATTTCAGCCATCTGGTTTGTAGGGCAGCATCACAAACTGTTGGGTCTGCGCTGCAAACTACAGTGCTGGAATAAGTTGTTGAAAACAAGGGTGAGAACTTCTGAAGCTGGCATCCCTCTTGACTCCAAGGCATTGTGAGTGTAGAATCTGCATATAACTGTATTTATTTCCTTTATTTAGGGCTTTTGGCAAACTGTCAAAGAACTTAGCTGTGAATTTTCAGAGTGATCCTGAGGTGAGAAGCTACTGCTATTCCATTTTACTGCTGGAAAAGCTTAGGTACCTGTTCCTCAGGGGGACATGCAGGAAGTCTTTGGCATAGTGTGGGGAAGTAGAAGTGATGGCATACTTTCAGTGGTGGATTTTAATGCCATCACCAGGTTTTCCTGTTATCCTGGTGGAAATGTGACTTTCCTGGTGAATATAAGGCCTTCGTGGTTATGCTTTATGTAATTATATGTATAATTTCTCTTGGTTCATGAACAAATTACACATATTTTTGCCATGCAAGTGAACCCAAATTGAAGGTTAAATTAGCAGAAGATAAGAGAAGGTAGGGGCAATATGGTTTTGGTGTATGAAAGATAGAGGTTTAGATTGGATATTAGGAAAATCTTCTTCACCAAAAGGGTTATCAAGCATTGGAATAGGCTGCCCAGGAAAGTGGTGGAATCGCCATCCCTGGAGGTATTTAAAAGATAAGGGGTAGACATGGTGTTTAGGGACATGGTTTAGTGCTGGTTTTGGCAGTGTTAGGTTAACGGTTGGCCTTGATGATCTTAAAGGTCCCTTCCAACCTAGGTGATTCTATGACTCTGTGTATTTTTAAAAGGCGCAAATGAGAGCCCTGACCTGCTTGCTTGCACACCCAAAAACTCTTGCTGAGTGTTGCCTGTTCAAGGAATGCAGTACCAGCAGAGAGTGAGTAACTTTCTATTAAGAGGAGAGAATGGAAAAGAGTTCTTTTTATGCCAAATTTTACCCCATAGTGGATAATTACAGCCAAGTTGTAAACCCCTTAAAAGCTATAAGGCACCAGTATAATGAAACACATAACTGAAATTTACTGTACTTGTGTAGATTGCAAGCTTACTCTTGAATATTTAGTCTTTGACTTCTTAAATTTGTAGTTTCCACAGAGGGCTTATAAGTGCTAGAATTTTGATTAACTGTCTCAAATAAACTACTGCTATTGTTATCACTATAAATCTCCCTAACCTAAAAGCCTCAAGGAGGCTGATATTTTCTGTGGAAACTGTAATGATTTAGAAGGGCATGAACCCACTACCCTTTATTTGGAGCTTCCTGTCATTATATAGAAAGTTTCAGGATTCGTTTACATCAGTTATTAGGTCTTATTTGTTTAATATTACTTTTTCACTGGTTTTATACTCTATCATGCACATTTTTAGAACATACTGTATTTTTCTTTTAGTTGGCTCTAACGCTATGGAGACAGCTCTTCACAACTCAACTTACTCACTTGTGGTTCCTTTAGCCTGGTTGAAAGGATAACGTGGAGACCTGACTCAAAGCCTTTGTGAATTAATGGCAATCTTTCTTCTTGAGCTGATAGTATTTCCCACTTACATTAATGGATGGGGATATTTTGCAATATGTTCAGAGAAGATAGGGCGTTAATCCCTGGTCAAAAGGGCTAATGATAATGGGACAGAGCCATGCAGGAAGGGATCATGAGTAATCCTAGGGGAGCTTTCTTCCCTTAAAATTCTTGAACTGTTCTGTTCTGACTTGTTTTGCTAAAGTGGTCCTTCCCATCTTGTACAGGTGCAGTTTCATTAGTAGAAATTGGTTTAGTTACTGCAGTTCCTACTGTTGTTGGTGGAGTAATTGTTAAGGACATATTTGTATTCATGTTAAAAGTTTTAGTGGGATGCCTGTTAAGATAATGTGCACTCACAACCCAGAAAGCCAATCGCATTCTGGGCTGCATCAAAAGAAGCGTGGCCAGCAGGTTAAGGCAGGTGATTCTGCCCCCCTACTCTGCCCTGGTGAGACCCCACCTGCAGTACTGTGTCCAGCCCTGGAGCCCCCAACATAAGAAGGACATGGACCTGTTGGAGCGTGTCCAGAGGAGGGCCACGAAGATGATCAGAGGGCTGGAGCATCTCTGCTATGATGAAAGGCTGAGAGAGTTGGGGTTGTTCAGCCTAGAGAAGAGAAGGCTCCAGGGAGACCTTATAGCCCCTTCCAGTAACTAAAGGGGTCTACAGGAAAGATGGAGGGACTCTTTATCAGGGTGTGTAGTGATAGGATGAGGGGTAACAGTTTTAAACTGAAAGAGGGTAGATTTAGATTAGCTATTAGGAAGAAATTCTTTACTGTGAGGGTGGTGAGACACTGGAACAGGTTGCCCAGGGAAGTTGTGGATGACCATCCCTGGAAGCGTTCAAGGCCAGGCTTTGAGCAACAAGGTCTAGTGGAAGGTATGTCTGCCCATGGCAAGGGGGTTGGCACTAGATGATCTTTAAGGTCCCTTCCAACCTAAACCATGCTATGATTCTATGTTTCTATACTCAAAAGCCATCTGGACATACTAGTACAATGCAGTCTTTAAATGAGTAAATTATTGCTGCTTTTCAGAGGCTGTAATATCGTTTGCAAGTGTATCCTTGACGTAGAAGTAGGTATTTTCCATGCAATGAGGCTTGACTAGAGACAACATTAGGCCCTCAGATATTGTGTGAAGCTTATATTCACCTGCATAAAGGCAAGATAAAAGTTTATTGATACCCATCGCACTGGGCCTTAAAGGAACATCTGATTTACCAGATGTTTAAGAAAATCCAGAACGGTGTTCCTGAATTGGAAAGCAGCTGTGTTTTTCTCTGCTCACGTATTCATTGGCACAGCTGCTTCAGATATCCGGGCATTTAAATTATTCTGACATCAGAAAAAAACACTGAAACAGGGACTGATTATGGCCATATTGCTTGTGATGGTTTAATGCTTTGGCTGACTGATCGCTGGGAAAACTGTTCAGTCGCCAGACACATTGCAGTTAAGGAGCAAGCAGAATTCATGCTGAGGAGTAAGAGCTGGGACATGAGGTGCACTAGAGTCATTCTTTCTAATATCAGTCTCTTTGAAGTAGCTGTCTTAGGAACAGAATCAGTTTCCATTTCAGCTTCACAGACTCTTCAGTTGCACGCTGAAAATTTTGGTCTTGGCTGGGTGGGTGTCAGATGACTACAAAATTAATACAAAAAGAGGAAAAGATTTTATACTAAATCTGATGTTAAAAATAGTCTTTAAAAGTCTATTAATTTGCATCTTGCTTATTTCTGCACATTTTTCCTGTTCTTTTCTCAGTCTCAAGTCTAAGTTCTGTTAAAGACCACTGGACATTTAAATATGACTAGATACTAGTTTAGAACCAAGCTATTGATCCCATTTAATTTCATTTGCATTTTTTAAATCACTTTTGGATGAGCATAAAGTAGAAACACAGCTGTCCTAGAAAAACATCTGAGGACATTTCTGGAGAAAGAATGTCCTGGGATTGCAGAGTCTGATCTTCATCACTGGAAGAAGAGCATGTGAACCAGAAGCTGTACTCTTCCAAACTGCATTGCCAAGGCACTCTTGGCCCTGGATCAAGAAGAAAGAAAAGCAGGTAAGAGTCACTTCCCCACCTTTCCAAATCAACATTAGATGTAAACTCAGTGTGTCTATGAGTGGCCATGACTCTTGCTAAAAGGATTTGGCCCACAGATACAGCCAATAACAGTTATTGAGGGCTCTGGCTGAGGATTAAACCATTTAGGGTTTGATTGAAAGTATGTTTGTTCAACTGATGTTTTAAGATTTTTTTTTAAACAATATGAGATATATTTCATGTTTATTTTTGGAACAAAAAATTGAAATGCATTTTTGTTTGTATACCATCATGTGCTTTTTGTTTTGGTTTATTTATTTTTATTTTCTCTTACTGGAAGTCCTTCCACTGTTGTTGCAGCATAAGTCGTGACGACAGGAATTTACACTTGTAAATAACTGAAGCCTTCTGACCCATTTTAGAAACCCTAGTTCTTTCTGATAGCTCACTGTTATGCATGTGTGACATTGAAATGATGGGGTTCCACATAGACCAATCATTTGTCAGGCAGCTCAGGAGACCTGAAGGGTATGGGATGATGCTTATTATAAAATTGAAATGTTCTGAGAGCTGTCTTTGGTATGGAAGTGTCTTTTGTGCAGAAAAAAATCAATGGACGGTCATGCTGAGGCAAATGATAAATGACACTTGCAGATTGTTCTTGGAAGGACTGAGGTCCTTCTTTACCCACTTCAGCAGGTTTGAGTCCATGCCTGGCAGATACAAATTGTGATCCACTAACAAGGAAGCATTTAGAAAATTTGCAAGGCCCAGAGGGTAGAGTTCCAGACTAAAGCTTTGCTGAGATAGGTTAGCCAGAGATGTTTCAATGAAAAAAATAGGTAGTATTTATAGCACAAACTGAGAATGAGTAGTACAGTCCAGTGGATAGGACACTAGTATGGAGGTAACAGAAGAGACATTATCCGCAGTTCTGCTGTTGTTAGAAACTCTCGGATGCCTACGGTCTCAGTTAGGCTAGATCTGTTTCCATCTGTAAAATGGAAATAATTCAATATGATATCCATAAGTAACAAGTACTAAGCACTGTTTCTCCATCGAGGTATCTTCTGGGTGAGTGTTTTCCTCTATTCACTGCAGATAGAGCCATGTTTTAGGTTAGAAAATAAAAATATTTAGATGGGTTTATAATACCAGATCAAAGAGGTTCTTGAGAATGAAAACACTGCAAAACCTGATTTAACCTCAGTAGCCTCACCAGCAGTAGGCTGATAGGTTTGTAAACTAGAGCTCACTTTCCCCTCTGACATCTTATTTTAAATCCATCCTGAAGGAGGGATAAAACAACTTCAGATCTCATCAAGGAGGCATCTAAGCAAGTGTGAGATGCCAAGAGAAGAATAGGTTGGCCCTCTGCCACATGTTCTGCACTTCTAGAGGAGGAACAGTGGACAGGCTGCAGAAGAAGAGATTGCAAGAGTAAGCGGGGAATAGAAGCATATAAATCCATGGGCTTTTTCACAGTGAGAGCTTGCAACAGTTTCTTTTCTGTTCTTCATTCTGTTTCCAATGAATTGTTAAAGAGAGGGACTGGATCTAAAGGGTTAATCACTTGGAGTGGAGGCAGAAGATTGATCTGCCCTAGCCTGGCAATGCAGAAAATTTTTAATGAGTTTGGCAACTTCTTGATCTGTATACGGGTGTGATATTTTTACTGGTTCCTGTATTGCATATGCCTATATTTTGCATTTGCAAGCAGAATAGCTTTTCTTTAGGTATTGTGGGCACCCCACTGAGAGGTCTTACAGTACGCAGTTATCAAATGTGCTTGTAATCACTTGCAGCAAGTTAAATGTGGTCATTACATATTGTAATTTCATTAATGTGATGGAATCTTTTCTGGCTTGTCACTTGCTCCCTATCAAAATAAATTACAAGGCCGTAATGCTCCACTGTGGTAAGGTGGATAACCACTTCATGGCAGGTGTTGAGCTGAGCTGAAAATTATTGCAACCTCAAAGCAATTATTTGGAACATTGGGGTTTAATCTATTAGTATATGGAATAGTGTGGAGACTTTGCCTCAAAATCAACAGTGTATTTTATCCAAGTAAGAGGATTCTTACTGCAGGGATGGTTCATTGTTGATCAACTTTTTCCCCCGTCCTCTCCCTCCTCCCAAAGAAAACAACAGCTAAGAGTAAAAGGGTTGTAAAGGGACTAAACCCTTTGGACTGACTGCAGGGAAACTGTGAAATGGATGGGATCTTGCAAGGCTGGCTGTATGTGACCTTGCAGTTAACTGTGCTCTGGAACAGCCAGGTTCTTGATCCAGGGCAGGAGATACAGCAGTTGGGAGTTGGCCAAATGTTGCAGCTTGCTGACCCCACTCGTGCCATTACTATGTCCTTTGCAGCAACAGCAGGAGATCAACCCCATTCCACTTGGGGACTTCCCCATGCCAGAGAAATCCCTAAGGAAGTAATTAAACTGCAACAAGCTTCATAGTAACTTGCATTTTAGCCTGTGATCTGACTTTATAACTCACGATTGAAAAGGAGGTAGAATACTGCTGATTTCCTCCATAACAGTAAGATTTACTTGGTTAATGTTTTTTTCCTAGGCCTTGAGAAGATAAGTTGTAAGCATTGTAAACATTATAGATGAGAATTTTAAACGGTATCTGTTTATGCAAAAATATGCAAATATCTGCCTATATTAAGTCAACTAGTGAAAATAATTAGTACTTATTATTGTTCTTTAAGTTTATGAAGTGACCTAAATCTCTTACAGACCAAATACAATGAAGAAATCTACGCTTAAAATGCTGCTACACTTTAGATACTCAATGCCCTACAGAACTGCACGTGTTCCCCTTGCGTGGTAGCTGAGGTGCCTCAGGCGTGGGCTTGCAGCATCTCTTAATGTCTCGTGTACATGATTAATATCAGTGGAAAGACTAATCTATTCATTGAATTTCTGTGTCTTTAGGTGGCGAGAAGGATGGTTTCAATTTGACAAAGAATAGTCTTGTGCATTTATAGAATATAATAGAATTCTATTTGAAAACATCTTCTGCGTATTGAATGTTTCACTTCTGCTACCAGCGATTGTATACCCGAGCTATGGGAAAGTGATTGGGGAAGGAGGGAAGCAGGGATGTACAGAAAAAAAATCTTAGTGTCTCCATGGCAGGTATCTCTTGGTGGAGGACAGGCTGCCTGTATCACCTTTCCTCAAGAAAGAGTAAATATGGGAATAACTGGAGTGCTTTGTGCTTTCATTACCAGCACCACATAAGTGCAGCTGGATGTTAGGGCTGTGTCATGTTTCAGTTCATTTCTGGTTTGCAACCCTTTAGTCTTTGTACGTTTCCAGTAATGTCACAGGTTTGATGCATGTCTTTACTTCTTGCTGCCTGGAGAGCTTTACAGTGCTTTTTCCCCCCTGCTTGTTTTGCAGCTATACCTGTTTGCTCTAAATCAGCTTATAAAATTTTGTTTTGTGTTTAAGTCTGGCGAGAGAAGAGGAGCGCCTCAAATAGAAAAATAATTAGTGATTTAGGATGCATGCACGTCGTAAGATTAGCTATTCTTTGAGCTTTTCTTATATCCAGATAGTTGAAAGTGAAAGAACAGAATTAATAATTACCATCTTTACCTTCTCTGAGAATTGAACTAGAAATGTATGTGCTCAGAATGATTATTCTTACACTAGTTTATAGGCATGTCTTTACAGAATCATAGAATGGTTTAGGTTGGAAGGGACCTTAAAGATCATCTAGTTCCAACCCCCCTGCCATGGGCAAGGACACCTCTCACAAGACCCGATTGCTCAGAGCTTCATCCAACCTGGCCCTGAACGCTTCCAGCGATGGGGCCTCCACAACTTCCCTGGGCAATCTGTTCCAGTGCCTCACCTCCCTCACAGTAAAGAATTTCTTCCTAATAGCTAATCTAAATCTACCCTCTTCCAGTTTGAAGCCATCGCCCCTGGTCCTATCACTACACCACTACACACCCTTGTAAAAAGTCCCTCTCCAGATTTCTTGTAGGTCCCTTTCAGATGCTGGAAGGCTGTTATAAGGTCTCCCTGGAGCCTTCCCTTCTCCAGGCTGAACAACCCCAACTCTCAGCCTGTCATCATAGCAGAGGTGCTCCAGCCCTCTGATCAGTTGCATGGCCTCCTCTGGACCTGCTTCAACAGGTCCATGTCCTTCTTATGTTGGGGGCTCCAGAGCTGGACTCAGTATTCTAGGTGAGGTCTCACCAGGGCAGAGTAGAGGGGCAGAATCACCTGCCTTGACCTTCTGGCCACGCTTCTTTTGATGCAGCCTAGGATGTGGTTGGCCTTCTGGGCTGCGAGCACACATTGCCGGCTCATGTTGAGCTTCTCATTCAACAACACCCCCAATTCCCTCTCCTCAGGGCAGCTCTCGATCCATTCTCTGCCCAGCCTGTATTTGTGCATGGGATTGCCATGACCCATGTGCAGGACCTTGCACTTGGCCTTGTTGAACTTCATGAGGTTGGCACAGGGCCACCTCTCAAGCTTGTCCAGGTCCCTCTTTTCAGATGAGGACACGTGTTTTCTTAGTGGGGCATTTTAGTTACATCTCCAATAGCTGCTCTTAAAAGGAAGCTTAAAGGATGTTGGCTGTTGTTACAGAACTCAACTCATGTTCTGAGAGATTCTTCCAAATTTCACAATGGTCCATCTTTCTCTTCTCAGATAGTAGAGCTCCAGAAATGGGTGTGATTTGACCCAAAAGAGCATGTTTGGTGCAGTACTTTGATCATTCAATTTCTCCTGTCCCAAACCACTTCAGTGAGGTTCAGTTTACCCATGCGAGATATTCTGTCCCTGCGGTGGAGAAATTCACCCACTTCTGATGTGGGACAGATACAGAAAGCCAACTGCCAACATGTGTTTGTATAAATACATAAGCTGGTGTAGCGATCCCTTTGTAAACATCTGTACTCAAGTACTTTGTTGGATTTTGAAAGCTCTTTGGAGGACATGGGGAAGGATCTTTAACAGATCTCTATCTTGCAAGACAAACAGTCCAAGCACAGATATTTTTTGATACTTCAAGGGAAGTTGCACTGTTTGCCTTAACCCAACATTTTAGGTGAGCCAAGCAATTCAACAATATGTTATCCCAATACTAATTCAACAGCACAGCAATATATATTTTGTTCAAGCAAGTGTAGGCAATTTTTTGAAGTTTCAGATGAATTTTAAAATTCAGGTACCTTAGGTATATCATCTTAGTTGACAGTTAGGTCACAATGTCAGTCTGAGTTGTTTTTTAGAAGTACTGAACATCTCCTGTGTAGGTCAGTGGGACTGTAAAACTCCTTTATTTCTATATGTTATCTCAAATTAAAGCTTTACACTGTGTCTGTCGGTGGCCCTTTGAGTCAGATTCTGCTCAAGCTTCAGCATGGGCAGTAGGTGTCGGTGGTGCACCAAAACTGTTTCTTGCATAAGGTGGTTTCTGTGGTATAGGAACTAGTGTTGGAACTGGTGCATTCACTTGATGCACAATTTGTAGACTCAGAATTTGCGATAATGGTGTGTTTTGAGAGCCTTCCAAGACCTAATATGGACCACAGTTTGTTTGGAAAGACAGTGTTAAAACTCTAGCAGCATCACAGCAGTTATGTATCAACACGTGTGTCAGCTCAGAGCTGACCCAACAGAGATCCTCTACTGCATGGCTATTGTCACTTTCTGCAGGTCCTGGACATCTCTTGATTAAGTCTTGACCTGCCAGCTTTGTGTAGCTTTTGAGATCTGATGCAATGGGAGCAAAATGGAAGGGATATCTGATGTGCATAGTGTTTCTGCACTTACTTTGTGATTCCAAACCTAGGGGAGAAAAGGGGAATGTCACATAAGAGAGAGGAGCTGAAACCAACAAAACCATCACTTCCTTGTTCCTGTTCACATCGATACTCTTCAGAATGCTTTCTGCCACCCTCAGCAAACACACAAGTTCATTATAGAAGCATATTGTGGATACATTATTTTTGTTTTGCTTTTCACTTTTCTGTAAATGGTAAAGGGGCCATGACAGTTTTTAGCTTGAGATGAGGAGACCCCACCCTTAAGATGTTGAAAAATGCTGGGACCTGATCTATGATGCAGGCTGTGATACTCTTTTCTGTTTATGTCACAGTAGCATCCAGCAGATGCAGATCACAGCAGATAATGTCAGACTCCTGCAGCATTGAAGCAGAATGAAAGTAGGAGGAGAAGTAGAAGATGGAATTTTGGCATGAAGCCTGGTGGTATGCTTTGCTTTCTTTTTACTAAAAAATAAAAATAGCATCTTAATACTGATTAGTGCAGCTTCAAATCGAGATGTTAGCCAAACGTCAGCCTCTTCTGATGGGGAAGATAATGCCCATATGTGCTAATGTTAAAACATGTGCATGCTGTAGAAAGGGTAAACTTCCTGAGAATGTATTGTAATAAACAAGAGTGCATGTTTTAAAGGGTGGTGATGGGAACTTACATAGTGTAAACAAGAAATTTCCACCTGTAGATTACAGACACAGGGCATAAACGACATACAATCTCTCATATGCACAGTTTTGTGCCATGTACTTGAAGATACTTGAAGATACTCTAGGGGCTCATGATAATAGTTGCTTGTCTATAATCGGGGGTTCTCTAGTGATTTCAGCTTGTCTGTGATATGAACCTGAAAAGAGGAATTTTACTAAAAAAAGAAAGTCCAACAAATTATTAGAGTTGGCAGGAAATTGAAATAATGGATTTTTTTTTTTTTAACCTACATACACTTGTAGAAGCTGTGTTAGAACATCAGTCTTGTATGCGTTATTTGAAATAGCAAAAATTGTCTTGTTAATTGGAGAACAACCACTGGGTTTGCATTGTGTGGGATGGAGGTCAGTGTAAGAGTACGATGAGTGCCGTGCCTCGGAATGAATTACAGTTTTGAGGGATAGGTCCTGTATGCTTATTTTTGGTTTTGGCATTTAATGCCTTCCTCCCATTCAAATATGTGGGAGGAATCAAATGTCAAAATCTTCACTATGTATGATATATAATTTCTCTCTTGTATTTCAGTGGGAGGAACATCAGACCCCAAAATGATTATGTGCGTACTCGTAAAGAATACATCACTGCATATTTTAATGTCACTTGTGGGAATTGCAGATGGGGTAAAATATTGTTGTCACCTTTCCCCCTTCTGAGTTTCTGGTTGTTATTTTCCACGTACTCTTGCAGGATGCCAACCCAGAACTTTAATTCTGTGTCCTGAACTTTGGTCCTGGCCAAAGCAAAACTCTAGACATTAACATGTCTCAGGACTTCAGAATCTCAATTAGATCTAGGTCCAAAGAATGAAACCTAGCATTTGTAAGTAGAGCTTTATATACTTGAAACAATTTGCAAGTCATCTTGAAAATTCCCCAATATACACAGTAATAACATGCCTATTTTACAGTTGGAAAAATAGAGTCATGGGGAGGCTAAAGGCCTACTCACACAACAAGTCAGTGGCAAAATTTATGGGAGCTCAGGACTCCGCAGCTCTGTAATACCTAAGAACAACTGAGGTTCAAGGATTTTCAACCTTTTTGTGTTAATGATATTCTCAAATAAGATGTCAGTTTAAATTTTGATGTCATTTACAGAGCGACCCCTGAAGTCACAGGAAATAAAGTAGAGGAAGCGTGTGGGAGACACCAAGTTGGATATGAGATAAATACTCTACATCCCAGCAGCACAGGCTGCAGACAGCTAGCAGGTCCTTTTCCAAGGTTCCTCTGGCTAACTCTTATGTAGACCTTGGGAGGGTGTTGTCAAAGCCTTGTGCAACAAATGATGCCAAAGAGGTCAGGACAATGATACGATTTGGATGGGCTCCTATATCTGTTTGCATTGCTCCTGATGCTGGACAATGCACAGAGTAGCAGAATGGAGAAGAGAAAGTATCAGCCCTCCTCTTGTGGGCTCTGGGTTTTACGCTATGCCTCGTCTGGGCTGAGCTCGCCTCCACACTGTACTGCCTTGTGGTTGCTGTTTGTGTTCTTGGTTTTAGACATGAACTTCATTCATGGCCCACCGAGACAAGGCCAGTCACTTAGGCTGCACCTACAGTTTGTCGCGGGTGACCGAAGCCATGCAGAAACAGGAAGAAATGAAGCAGGACAGAAATTGCTCTGTGCCTCCTTACGCCCTGATTAAAACAGAGGTTCTAAACAAGTTTTGTGGATGGGGCCTGATCCAAAGCCTATCAGAAAGGAATGAAAGTCCTGCATCAACTTCATTGAGGTTTGGATCAGGCCTTATGTGTCTGTTCTTACTCCTAGTGTAGTCTCTGGGAGTTTTGCCAGGGATTCACTGGGAATCATTTGACTTCACTGGGACCAGGACTGGGTCCAAGATGAGCAGACACAAGGGGAATGAAAGGTCTTCTTGACCGTTTCTAATTCTCTCTCAAGGCTCCACAGCAATGCAAAATAGTGTAAAGCAGCTTAAAGAATTACACATCCTAGGAACAGTGATGAGAATTCTAAGCACATGCAGTCTTATTGAATGTTATCAAGGTTCCCTAGTAGTTAATTTGATTAAGTGGGGCTCCCTGAATGCTTTTTCTCTAAAAGTGATTTACAAAGTGTTTTAATATGAAGAGTTTCCAAAGGCTCTTGGATGTCAAAGAAGAGCTATTAATCTTTATATTAGCATTTTGAAAAACAGCATGTGTTCCTTGATTAGCTGATATTTGTTTGCATTCTTCTTTTCTACAGAGGATTATTGCTTTGACCTTTTTTAGCGTATTGTAGCTCTTTTACATATAGGAGCAGAATCTTTTCATGTTTATAAACTGGAGTTAATCTGGCTTTTCTTTGGTGTAAGTACGGGCCGAAGCCCACAAAGACTATTGAAAAACCTCAGATGTAAGTTTTAATAATCTTTATCTCATGCAACACGTTCTTGATCTAGCTAACACACCGTATGTATGACCATCTTGGACAAGGCACAGTGGGGCCAACCCCGCCATCCAGATCTTGACCGGGCTGATCGCCACACTGACTTCAGCAGGAGCGACCATGTGTGATGAACGATTTCTGCCTGCTGCCTTTGCTAGCAAGAAACTCTTACTAATTCAAATTGAGCAGAGCAGACAGGATTGGCCCGCTGGGCAGGTTATAGGGTTTGCCTTGCAATGCAGATATGCTTCTTTCACAATTTTAAGTAACTGTAAAGCACGCTCTCTGAATAGGAGAGTAATAGATACTACTTTATGTGCTGTGTATTATCGGAATTCCTTGCGTATCATGGTGGTTTTTTACTATAGCTTGGGAGCGTATTCATTATTGACATTTCTGATCTGTCTGTGTGTGTGTGCAATAAAAAAAGCCCTGTAAGCTAACAGAGCATCAGACTGATGACACTTTCAGCTGCTTGGGACTGAGAGTGGGGCTGGAAGTTATATACGGTAGACGTATTGTACACTGTCAAGTAGAGGCAAAAAAGAAGTATCATAAAGATTAATAAAAAAGGGCATATTTGATGAGATTGCAGCAGGAACTGCAAGACAATGTCACAGAAATTAATAGCGAAGTCAGAGTCCACAGTTCCAGCACATGCACTTGTTCTAAAATAAATAAAAAACGTACCAGGCTTGGTTGCCATGGTTAGGACTGTTGACTTCTTGATTTGAGATTTTCAGTGTCATTAATTTGGCTCTATATTGCCAGGTGAGAAGGCCTAAATTAAACATTGTTTTGGATTGCCTCATGGTATTTCTGCTAGGAAAAAAAAGAAAGAAAAAAGAAGCCACTCAATTAAGGATCTGCTGCCCATTATAATTCTGACACCTTGTGAAAGAACACACTGTGGACACATTACCTCTTTTATTAACCAATATTATGGCCCTTTCCTGCTGTTCATTAATAATTTGTATTCTAGGGAGCCCAGTCATGATGGAGGCCTCAATACAACAGTTGTATCTTCGCTTGCAGCTGAGCATCTGCTCCCTGGCAGCCCTTAGCACCTGTCTCGAGGCCATCAGAGCTGCAGCTGGAAAGAGTTGGTGTCTGCAACAAGGCTTGCAGAGGGTGACAAGGCGAGGCCTGGATGAAGGGTAGCCCATGAGGGGTAACCCCAGATACTTTGCATTTTTTAACAAGTTTCTTGATTGCATTTCAGGGTTTTGTTGTGTAAGTCTACTTCCCTTTCTTTCCTTTTGTCTGCACAGTTCTGCTTCTTGGTGTGTGATTTTTTTTTTTTTAATTCTTTTTTTTGGCTACTGTGCCTTCCTGTTCAAATACTGCTTGTCACTAGTTTGCTCTGTCCTAACTTCTGGCTTCTTGCCATCTCTTCTCTTGTACTCTCTTCTGACCTTGTGTTTCATACACCTAAGCCATGATGTATTTCTTTCTCAACCTCCCTGCCTTCCCGTCTTCATCCTCAAATATTAGATATGTTAAATCTGCATATGAATTTATACTTGCACATAAATCAGGAAGATAAATGATTATTACAATGTGGAACTTGAAAATAAATAGCATATGTGCTCTTCCCACCCTTGTAGGGAAATCTAGGTGGTTTGTGTTAGCACGCTAGCTTATATTTGGTTAAAATAAGCACTTTACCTAACCCATCGACCCTAGTCCCAATCCCTGTTCCCTGGAGGATTTGGGTTTGGCTCAGCAAACACCATATAAAGGGGTAATCTGCTGCCTTCTGCCAGCAGAGTGCTGCCTTAGTCTGATAGTCTTCTACTTAACTGGCTTTTTTAAAGTGCAGAAATGCATGTTGGGTTGGGCCTGCTAATGGTGCATAGAGTTTTTCCTGTAGTAAGCCTTAAGACTTTTTGAATAAAGCTTGAGGATTGTTATTTTTGCAGAGTGTTTGTGCAGACAGCTAAGTAATGGTGGGTGAATTCCCACATCCCCAAATTTAGGCTGGAATATTCTACACCCAAAAACCTTTGGATCAGCTGCAAGGCAGTAACACAGCACGTCACAACTGGTGCTGTCGGCTCGCGAAAAGTTTTGGGATGCTGCCACAGATCCCACAGCCTTTTGGCTGACCCACCACTGGCCATGTACAGCAGGGATAGCCAGCTTTTGTATAGGGGCTGCTGTATTCCCAAGGAGGTATTTTGGGCTGACCAGATACAGCCACGTTTATGCACTTGAGTTTTAGAAACCTTCCAGACTCAATCTGCACACTCTTTCCCTTTCCTGTCCCTCTCCAAACAGCAACGTGCAGCCATGCTTGCCATGTAGTTGGCCTGGTTGAGGCTGGATACGACAGGGTTGTGGGCCACCTCTCGCCACTGGGCTGTCAGTTGGAATTCCTGATCCACGTCAACTCTTCTTGCAGGGTGCCCATAGCTGGCGTACGCAAGATCTTTCTCTCGCAGCTAGATTTACTCAAGTGTGACAGAAAGCCTGATGGCATATGGGATTTTCATTCAGAGTAGGAATTCAGTACTATGCCCTGTCTGTCACATAATTAGCTGTTCTTTATTTTAATAGAATGCATAATGCAAGGACTTATTTTTGTTGTGTAAGGGACTTCAGTTGGCCTTAAAGCCATAGGGAAGAGGAAAAAAAATACACATCTACAAGAAGTAATAAAGTGCTTTTGTTTTCCCTAAAATTATTACTATTTGAAGTCTGATATGCCAGATCTGGTATATTGCAGTGAAGGTTGCACTGGGACTTAACAGTTATTTACTAGGTGATTATTTAAAGTCTCTTTCGTTTTAGTCAATTGTAACATTTTACATTTTTGGGGCTTGACTGGGGTACTGCATCACACTTGGTTCTAGCTGCATTGCAATAATCTCTGTGTGACATGGAGCCAGAAAGACCTATAAAAGCAGCTGTTGCTTTCATTAAAGCCATTACAAAGGTCTAGTTGTGGTGTCCCCAATAATAATTCTGATAATTGGTTGTTAATTTTAATTACTCACCAGATGAATATCTTGATAGGAGAAACAGGTATACATGTTTAGTCAACCAAAATAAACATATTTTCAGTACTAACTGGCCATTTGGGTAATGTGCTAAATGTAGTAATACTGTGCAGTGATGATTAATTTATAATCCTCATCAATTCAGTGGGAGCAGGATATATTTAATGTGATGTCATTGTTTAGATAGCTCCTTTTAATGACTTGTTTATATACATATGTTCAGTGTTACAAGGTGGTGAGCCCGCATTTTTTAATACTGGGCCAGCTGTATGCTCCACTTGTGAAGCTGTTTTTCAGGGAGAAGATGCCCAGTGCCTTCAAATTCCTGTTTCACTCTGATCTCTAGGTCTTCAGCATGGTCAGACCAGTAGCAAGCTACTTGGTCTTCTCCATCTTGTGAGGTACTCAGTCACATGGTGTGCGGCTGTCAAGTTTTAACGGAAATAAACTATAACCAGAAAAGTTTGTTATCTACCTGGGGGGACAGTGTAGATGCAAGAAGCGACACCAAGTGGAAGAGAGATTACATCTTCAGTTTGCCACCTCTAAGTCCTGGTTTCATTGCAGTTATCCACTGCGGGGTGCTCTAGGCGAGGCTCAGGAGACATTAAAAGAGCATTGCTGAAGGGAGCAAGGTTGTAGGGCTTTTGAGTTAGTAACATGGGCCTTTGGGAGCTACATGCTGGAATGTCCTAATAGTTGGCTAAAACAAATGTGCTTTCATTTCTCTTCACGTTTGCCTTGTTTTGTTTGGAGAATCCTGTCTTTCGCTCTCACAGCACTGAAATGAGGAAAAAAGAGCTTTATTTAAGTTAGCACTGAATAATGTGTGGTGTGTAAGGACCATTCGTTAGGCTTCTACCTTGTTCTTCTACTGGATGGAATGAAACTCAGCTGGGTACCACACCTCAGCCTACAGACGAGGATGTTTCTTATGTTCAGGTGGTGAGAAACAAGAAGGTGAGGGCACTACATCACTATAATATACATAAATGTCCACATATTTATCATAATATGAATATGCAACAGAAAAAGTGGAAGAACTACTTTGGTTCTTTAAATAGCATCGTATATGTAGGGAGGTTTGGGGTGATGTTTCTTTTTTGCTCCAGTTATAACTATGTGTGCAATACAGGTTGCTGCCAAAAAGTAGAAATACGGTTAATTCGTCATTATAGGCAGGCAGATTAGTCAGGTTGTGGAATGGCTAGGATGCACGGAGCAATAACAGAACTGATTTCTCATGATCTGTTTTCAGTTTTCCTAAGCATTTTGTCTTCTATCGACTTGATCAACTGTGCTTCGCAGTCAATAGAGTTGTTCTTCTCCATATACTCTCATTATATATTCTTATTAAACCTTTTAAACCCCTTTTGCCTTGACTGGGGTATTCCAAACCTCTCCCATTCCTCCATGCAAATGAGCTGATGTGAGCTGATCACAAAGAAGGTCAGAATTTATTTCCTATTCCAAACTAAAAAGATAAGTAAACATAAACCACAGAAAAATCTAACCTTAACAATAACTTTCTCCTCTTTGATTCTGTTGTACGTCTTTGTCCTTTGAAGTCTAGGCAAATAGATGGAGGCTATGGCAGAAAGATATGGAGATATTTTTGAGAATGAAAGTTACTAGTTGAAGGTATTTTACAAAGTCTGGATTCCTCACCAGGAATGGCATGTGCTAACAGTTCTTTCAATGTGCTGATTTGATTTCAGTTCAAAATGTGCTAATTTCGAGTCCCTGGGTGAGTGAGGTCATCTATCAATTAAGAAAGTCACAAACTCCTTAGGATAATCTAACCTCAATATTTTATGCATCTCCAACATTGTTAAAAGGGGAGAATCATTAGTCCCATGTCCTACTTGAGATGTGAATTGGAGAGAGTTCAGTGGTGAATATGTGTATAGAAGTTAGAGCCCTTCCATTTGACCATCCTGGCTCTAGAGAATACCTAATCCGGATGGAAACACATGATGTTGGAGTAACATATTTGCCCACTTCCTCTAATGGCTGAAATTCAAACCTAACTTTTTACTGGAAAATGAGTGCAGTGGTTGTCACTCTAATGTTTTGGTTATATATTGGTTTTTAAATATTGATTTTATAAGTTCTACTTGTCTATTACTATGTGAAAAAATAGTCACATCAGGAGACATGGGTTCTCCAAATTTTAATTGTTTTTTTTATAAAATACCTGTAGCTTGCAAATATTGTTCATGGTGCAGCTTTGAAAAGGGTAGTCTGAACATGGTTTTGGGTTTCAGAAAGTACAGTCATGCTCTTCTGAAATAAATGAGGTGTCACTGCAAAATACCAGCTACAACAAGCAAGGGTGCTTTTAGCCCTGTCTGGGGTCTACTGCATGGTCAAAAATTATTTATATGAATATTCTCACAGAGCATGCAAACAGCGGAGGTTACTGCTGAAAGATATTTGGGCCTGCCACTGTTGAACATTAATCTAAGCACACCTCTTTATCCATACATATCTAATATGCAAAGTAGCTACAAGATACTCTCAGTTCAGATCACTTGCAACCACTGTACACTTTCATATTTCCAGTAACAGCATTTGGGGCTTTTTTGTTATGAAGTCATATTTAAAATGCAATGATTCAATGCAAGCAGATAGATTTTTAGCTCAGTGTGCAGAGATTTAACTGCCGTTTCTTATTGATGCTAATGCAAGTCAGGTGGCTAATACCCTGTACAGCCCACTGAAGATTCGCCCCAAGATGCCTCGTAAATTGCTTTTCATTGAAAGCACATTCAGAATTCACTTTCCTGTATATGGTTATTGCTACAGCAGCCTTAGTATAGATATTAAGCTTGTCACTGAAGAGAAATCATAAAGTCAAACAGGGCTTTTAAAGAAAATCTCGTGCAATAAAATTTTAAACTCCAGTTGATCTCCTGAACTGAAGCATTTCTCCACTGAAGGTCGTGACTGGTGCACATTACAGTTGGCTCCGCACCTAGACTGTTTTGTCCTTTCAGTTTGGCACAAC
This sequence comes from Burhinus oedicnemus, assembly GCA_008921705.1. Lineage (NCBI taxonomy): Eukaryota > Metazoa > Chordata > Aves > Charadriiformes > Burhinidae > Burhinus > Burhinus oedicnemus. Next base: position 2,535,673 of record VFFE01007008.1, read on the forward strand.
CCAACTTCATCTACATTTGCAGCCATGAGTATTGCAGGATCAGATTTGGTTTCCCCCATTTAAAATGAAAAAATATCTTCATGCGGAGATAAATGACCGCCTGGACTATAATGCTTACTTAGAAAGAAGTTTGTTTTCCAGCTGATCAGTAAGTTAAGCCATATAGCACTTTCTTTTCTTCCTTCTTTCAACTCTACAGTTCTACCGATGTTCCCTACTTTGGAGTAATTACTGTTTCAGATGGTTGGGCTTTGCTAAATTTAGCTCTACAGCTTTCTTAGGGCTGTGTTGATGATTACTAGATGTAAAAGGATTGTCAATTTAGAGCCAGTAGACTAGTAATCCAGCGTGCCACTGCTTGAAGATGAACAACCAAATTGACTGTGTATCTTTCTGTGGACCATACTGTTCCTCTCAGAGAGAAGCTGCAGAGGACAGTAGTAACTTGCTTCGCACACCTGCCTCTTGTGATGGTCAAGGTCTGGTACTGGAGACAAAATTACCCTTATAACAATATAACAGAGATTGGTTTAGGTGCCTCTTTTCAGTGAACATTAGAACAGGCATTTCTGTGGTTTCTTTGCAACTTGAGGAAGTTTCTGGCTTTGGAAAGAAGGTCCTTCTTTCTGAGCACCCCAAGCCCTTTTATAGGTCTGGTGAAAACCATAAGTCTACAAATGGTATGATGCAAATGGGTTTTAAGTTCTTTAGCGCAGCACTTCAATTTTTGTACTCATATGCTTTCTGCAAGTGTGGTGTGGGCTTGTTTTTTAGAGGGGCTGTGACAATACTGTTGACTGTTCTGCAAAACAGGGATGCTGCTTGTGTTGGTTGTTAAGAATAATGGCTTGGCAGGAGTAGTCTACAATTATTTATTTTTTTAGCAAAGGCAGCAACATCAGCACAGTACTCTCTACTGTCCCATCCATCTGCATCAGACTTGAGTTAACAGAGCCACTTCTGAGTTTTGAGAGGAGGACCCTATCGTGATTTGTGATGTTGAATTTTATGATGTGAAGTTCCAGAGAGGGGAAGGAGAAAGACGCAATCGTATGGATTTCTATTAGGGAGTTAAATCCGTGGATGATGGAACATTGCTCATTTGAGGGTATTGTGATCGTGCGTGTTTGCCAGGTCCATACAGAGTGCAGGTTCAGCAGAGGAAGGACAGAAGTTGCTCGAGAGTTAGTGAGGTTATGCAGCTTGGTTTCTTCCATTCAGTTTCTTCTATATTTTTCTGCCTTCTCTGTTTTGACAGGGATTGAACTACGCATGAGTCCTTAGACTTTCCTGGCTAACTTTTCCTTTTCAGTCAAGAATGCTTATAAATACTTAAAGGGAGGGTGCTGGGAGGATGGGACCAGTCTTTTTGCAGTGGTGCCCAGTGATGGGACAAGAGGTAATGAGCACAAACTTGAACGTAGGAACTTCCATCTAAACATGAGGAGGAACTTCTTTCCTTTGAGGGTGACAGAGCACTGGAACAGGCTGCCCGGAGAGGTGGTGGAGTCTCTGGCTCTGGAGACATTCAGAACCCGCCTGGATGCCATCCTGTGCAACCTGCTCTAGGTGACCCTGCTCTGGCAGGGGGGTTGGACTAGATGGTCTCCAGAGGTCTCTTCCAACCCCTGTGATTCTGTGAACTGTTTTAAAGATATGAGAACATCTACTCAGCTGAAATCCAAGTCTGTTGTTTCAAAGGATCATAGAGAGCAATGGTGGAAGGGACCTTGAAAAATTACCTAGCTGGTCCTCCTGGCTCAAGTTGGGCTCAGCTATATCAAAGTATCGGGGATGTTTTTGCATTTGTGACCAGGTATTAAAAGCCACAGCTTTCAAAGGGGAAGGGCCTTAAAGTCCAATTTGACTGGAGTTGTTTCTCACCTATTAATTTTTTTCTCCCACAGAATGTGTATTAGAGCTGCTTAAATGCCTTATACTATTTGCTTGGAAGCCGGGTATATCTCTCAGTGCCTATTAAATAAATCCCAGTGGTAAACTGTGGTTGAGAGGGGAGAGCCAAATGAGTGAAGATCTGGAAAATTAACTCATGAATAGCCCCATTGACTTAGAGGTACAAATCTCTGAATAGGCAAATGAAGAAGTGTATAGTGTAGGTCAGTACCTGCCCACAGAAATTGTTTATGCTTGTGTCAGATGTCCACTTTCTCCCACACACCTTGTTTCTGAAGCTGCCACCATTGATTAATTCTCCTCCATGCATTTCAAGCATCTTGACTATTAATTTCGCCATCTACTGTGTAAACTTATGGGTTAGTTCAGCTCAGCAGGGTAGTGTGCTAAGAAAGTCTCTTTTTCTTCTTTTCACTTTTAAAGGATATTTCTACTTGCCTGTTCAAATAAAATCATACTTTATTTTTACAAAGCTATGCAAGAAATTACAATGGTTTCAGGAGACCTATTCTAAGAAGATAACTTAGCAGGAAGACTTTATTTTTCCGGGCAAAAAACTCTGGGTTTTTTTTCCTTATATGGATGAAGAAGAAATAAATTTTGTCTACATCTTTTGCAAAATATAGGTAATGGTTTGGTACCACAATAAGCACTTCAGAAGAATGGAGCAGATTACCAGCTGTATCAGTGAACCCTTTCATATTTTTTTTGGAATAGTTCTGGGACTGTCTCATTTTTGTAGAGAAAAAATAAGTTCTGTTTCGGAAAACCAAGTTGCACAGACTACAAGCCTACATGTTCATATTTTAATAAAGACATTCTTCTCTTGGTTGAAGCTTGTTTAAACCCACCATTGAAGTCTGGATTTGTTAGATTGATGCTGGAACGGAAACTGGGAATAAGCCTTGGCCATGATGTAACCAAAGATCACTGATCTCAGGGAAAAAAATCTTCTCTTCTAAATTTGCGCTAGAGTAAGCCCAGTGTGAGCCAATATATATATACAATATTAATGAGACCTTTCCTGCTAACTGGGGGACTTATAAGCGGTAACAGTGTGCTTGGCCACTGTCTATCAGACTAGAGGCCTTTCCTCTAGTGGCTAGAGGAAAAATAACTGATATTTTTTCAGCTCTACATAAGATAAAGTGACTCACACACATGCATTGCTGTATTATTTTTTCTGTGTAATCATTTGAATACAGTTTCCCTCCTTCTAACTGAACTTCATTTTCATATATGCTTGATAACTAATCAGCAGTTATAGGATTAATTCCATGTTACCTTCATGATATGGCTTGCCAGGGCTGTTTCTGCTGGCAGCTCTCTCTTGAAGAGATGTTCCAATGCACGGAGGAGAGCATCAGGTGAGGGCATGCGGTTTACAGCTTGGGTGGCTGTTGAGCAGAGGTGGAATGGTCTTTCAGCAAGGAATATCGTTTTCTTCCTCCTTGTATACCTTGAATACCACAGTCCTATTTGTTAGATACACTGGGTGGCTGCAGCCTTTATCTTTGGGGGGGATGCTGGAGTGTCAACATCTCTGAAAATGGGGAGTTCAAACCTCCTAAGCTGCACGCTGTCTGGTGTTCGCACATCTTTTCTGCACTGCACATCGTGGTGCAGTGCACACACTTCATAATAATAGTTTGTAATAAAGCAGTCAAGGAGAGGGGAAGGTGCCATGCATGTCCTCATTGCTCAGGAGATTGGGCTTTGAATAGCTATAATATAACCCTACGACTAAAACTGGTGGTGTGAAATTTTCCTTTCCAGAATGTCCTTCAAAATCTCGCTGGCTCACAAGCACTTGAATTCCACTGTGGTTTGTCATTAACACTGTCTGGGGTGGGGGGAGAAAGCCAAAGGCTACAAGTGCCTGAAAAGTCCTGTCCTATGCATATGCAAATGGTGAGTTTTCAGTTGGTTCGTAATACTGCATGGGCGGAGGATGCTGAGCTGTGATTATTATGAAAACCAGGGCTCAGAATTTCCTGAATATTGTGGGTTTCAGTTCTCAACAATAATATGGCATTAGTGTGTTTTTTTGCACTGAATGTTGAGTGTGCAGGCAACTGCTCTTCCTTTATACTGGTGGAAATAGTCAACTATATATAATTAGTAACATTCAATCCTCTCTCCAAAATACCAGAGCTTGCCTGGGTCTCAGATTGTCAAGGTTTATTGCAAGCAGTCCAAGACCAGAGAGTTCAATTAGAAAATTAACTTATATGTTATTTTACCATATTAGAGAGTTGATTTCCTTCCAATTTGAAACAGATGATACATTGTTATAAAGGGTTGGGGCTGTACTTAATATTCTCCTATAAAAGAGGTAAAGACATACAAGACTTTTCCGCTACATTGGGTTAGGGCTTTAAAAATAATATGCTTTTTACAAGCCTAACTGCAGTTTTTATTCCTCTGAGTCACGTGTGCATGGTGGAAACCATGTACTTTCAGTGCTTCTCAAAGCATAAAATGTGCAATAAAATTTTTTAAAAAGAATTTATACTATGTTTAGCTTTGCAAGGGAAAAAAAATCTAGTAAGTTTAATCTAATGTCATTAAATCTTGTGGTTTTCAGGTAATTTGTAATCCAGAAACCTTTAGTATTGGGGGCTAAATGGTAACAGAAAATTAAAGCAATAAGGAACACTGAAAAATTACCGGGATTACATTTCGTGAGGCTAAATATTGACTATTAAAATGTTTGTACTTTCAATAAAGTGGTGTGACTGTTGGCTCACCAAATATCTAAACTGAACCTGCACCTTTCTAAATGTTTGAATAATAAATTAAATGGACCTCCCACCTGGGTGACCTTGCTTCTGTAGATGGCATCAGGAAGGAACAGATGAAGGGAAAAGAACTCTTGAGCAGAAACAACATCAGATGGAAGTTCAGCAGGAGCTGCTTAGGACAACATACCATCCAGGAACCTTTCAGCAGTCCTAAATGGCGTCTAGATTGCAGTCTGCTTGCCCATACGGCTCCCTTTCTCAGAAGCAAGTCAGTATTTCTACTGGGGCTCGTGCACGCAGGCAACTATGGATCTGAGATATGCCCTAATTTTTTTTTTTTCTTTTTTTGCTGGGGGCGGCGGGGGGCGGGTCAGGGTGGTGTCAGCTTTTACTGCTCTTCTACAATGTGGCACGTCAGCCAGTACAAACAATTCTGGGATCCATTACGAATATAAATAAACTAATTGTTGAAGATTTACTGTAGGAAGCAATGACACCCGTAAGGGGCCAAGTGGGTGCTTAGAGGGTGTGATGAGAAGAGATAGAGAAACCTTTTTCTTTAGGCTTTAATGCGTACAAGGCCAGTCGTGCTTATGAAGTAGCTGAGCGGATGAGCTATTTGAGGGAGTGTGCCAGCAGCATTACCTTTTGGGGATAGACTAAAAAGATATTCCAAATAGGAGGCAGATGAATAGACCCCTGAGCCTTTGTGGAACCCCTCCAGAACAGTTTCTTTGAATCTTTAAAAGTTTCCTTCGTCATCGCTTCCCAAGGGTGAATTCAGTAACAGAGTACCCCATGATACAGAGCATACAGCACCTGGTGGCATATTATGAAAATAAAAATAACTTTGTATCTAAACCATTCTCCTTATTATCTCCCATAACGGCAATATCTGTCTGCAAATTTTATTTCACTTGGGGAGTTCAGATTACCAACTTTCCAGTACTTTTTACCAGTTCTATCCAAAAACAATCCTCGTTTTTATAAGTTAATAAATGGATATAGTACTTTTAATAAGGGGACCCTGAGAAGCCAAAAAAACTGGAAAGGGAGATCAGGGAAAATTATCAATCTGTTGAGTGCATGATGTTGCCAAATCCAAATAAGAAAATAAATCTTGATGCCCAGAATCCACCTTTTGGACAAGCCGTCACAGTCCGATGCAATTCTGAGTAATCCCTCTGCAGGAATTACTCGAATTCAATTTGGTGCTTTCCACTTCTGATACATGCTGGAAGCAGGCAGTTTTAAATAACAGGCTTGAAGCATGCACTGTTATTACTCCGAGCAGTTACACACGCACATCAAAATAAAGAAAAATATATCAGTTACCACAGCTTTGCATCCAGGAGGGAAAAATTAAATATTTTTATATGACGTTAGAATGGCATAAGTGAAAGGGTTTAGTTTGTTGGGTTTTTTTTTTCCCTATCAAGAAAAGTACATACAGGACTGTTAAATACAGGAATGGTGTTTCCCTAAGTACTCATATAGCTGTTCTTCTTAGTTTTCTTGGTGAGGTTCATGTTTTCCAGTAAGAAAGGAGCAGTGTCTAGCGGTAAATGATATAACCAGAGAACATATATTAGACCTTGGTAACAGAACCATTTCACTGGGTAGTACTTCATGTATCACACTAGAAAGGAGAGCAGAATTTGTTCTGTGCATTTCTGTCTTTAGGAGGCATCCATCCAGTCATCCCTTGCATATGGGAGCCCCTGGGAATTAACACACCCATCGTTGGATGGAAGTACTGCAAGCCTGATAAGATCCCGTGCTCTCTTGTTTGCGATAACCAGCCGTTCCTTGGCCTCCTGCGGGGGGGTGACTGAAGAGAGAGACTTTTCTCTGCAGAGGAACGTCAGGGGAACGGATCCAGTTGTCTCAAAGCAAATTGTTATGGAGATCCTTGGGAAAATTTCTGATCCATAGTTCCCTGTTTTCCACTACTTGCAAGTCACTACAAATGAAACGCGGAACAATGACCCAGGAGAGAGGCTTCACACAAGAAGCTTAAACTGGTCACTAGTGGGATCCGTACCTTCAGACGGCAAACATCAAGTGCAGGCAGCTTCAGGTTACAGCTGCTTCTCCAGAGAAGACGGAATTTACTTGTTGTTTTATGGATAGGTGCTCTAGCTTCCTCCGATATCTTGCAGTCCCAGCCTAACTCTCCTGTCAGGACAAAACCCGTGGTCTTAGGCTGGGGTCTGGCACCCGGGTAAGTGCAGTGCTTTGAAAAATCTGCGTGAGACTTGAAGCAGATACACAGTTCCGTTTCCCCCTTATCTTAATTTTTCTGAGGCCCATGGATGCAGTCAGTCGGCCTGGGAACAGAGCGTGCTGCGCTCTGAGAAAGAAGAGGTGGGCTGAGGAGACTTGCCCTTGGGTTTATTTCTCTCTCTGACATTTAGCAAAGCGATACGAGAACTTCAGTGGGTCTTGCGGCTAGCAGGCAGTTTTTACTTGGAGGTGTTGCTGCTGTTTCAACCTAAGAAGCCTTAGAATTTAGCCTTAACAAAGGTGTAGAAGCTTTATAGGGAAAACTTTTCTGTGTTCTGTTGGTCAGCAGGTATTATTGGTCCGGCTGGTGTGCAAAGGCGTGGGTTGCTGGGTTTGTATCCTTGCGTATTTGCACATCAGCCTGCAGAAAAGTCAGTGCCTTGGCCAGGCACTGGACTTTGCTATCGCATCACTTCGCTGGAGAAGCAGCTCCACTAAAACTTATACTGATGTCACACTCACTTGGAATCAGAACTTAGACTGGTACAGGTTAAAATTATTTTTCTTGGTTGTTTTGGGTTTTTTTTTTGTGTGTGCAACTTGGAGTAGATCACTGAGGAGCTGTGACGATTGTTGTTATGAAGTGTGCAATATACTTATTGCTACTTTGCATTCTTATTCATCCAAACTAGTACGGCTTCCACCAGCAGTTACCACATCTGCTCTGCTATTTTCTGGGTTTTAACAGAACAAAATGACTGTAATAAGTTTAGCTCTTTGTTTAATGCTTCTTTACCACTATTTACAAGATATTTAATGTTTTGTTTTTGTTTTTTTTAATTTTAAAAAGGGGGAGACCTTTTTTAAATAAGTAGGAACACCCTCCTCCCAGTATAAAGGTTGTTTACAGATGTCGCAAAGAGTAAGAGGTAGCTAATGAGAGACCTAGTAAAAGAGAGCACAGTTTCTATTCAAAAAAATTCTAACCTGACATACCTTGCCGTAAGACAGATTAAAGACATTATAATATTTTTTTATTGCTTTTTACGATTCTAAGAGTTAGCAACTGGAATCTGTATTTTAATAAATGTTTTCGGCATAGCACTATCCTCGTGTCAATGAAATCATGGATGTGTTTTTAGTAAGTGTGGGAGTGAGCTGGTTAAGTGTGAGCTACTGAAAAGAAAAACTTTAGTACAGATTTGTTGCATTTTCTTTGTAGGCTGACAAGTAAAGCGAATATTTCTTCAGAGCATACTTCTTAGTATTTCACGAACCAAATGCTGAACAGATGTACTTAAAGTGTGGAAAAATTAAATGAAAGGCACATTTAGGGTTTATAGAGCTGAAAACCAAAAAAAACAATGGAAATTAGAACTTTGATGAACAGAAACTATGCTGTTAATGCAGAAATTTTTACTGTAAGTTAAAAAAAATTGGCTTCTAGGTCCCTGAACTGCAATCTGGGATCATGTAAATTATGGTTAGAAAATGATGCAACACTTGTTCTGAAAAAGGTAATTTAGCTCTAAAATACGTTTTTTTATTCATTTTAAATTAACAATGACTAGTGCAGCTCCATAAAATTGTACTTCTTCCCAGAATCGTGGAAATCCCCAAAAGTCTGAGAACTACAAAATGAACTTTTTTCCCCCTTTCGAAATCATGCAGTCAAGACTACAGATGACATGGAAAAGCCAAAGATTCTTAATTCACTAATGATCCCTTGTCACAGCTCCTGCTGTGAGGAGTAAGCACCATGGGTAAACTGCACTGCTGAAGTGTATTCACCCAGGTACGGGAGCATAACAGTGTGCCATTTATTTCAGTAAGACAGGCGCATATTTCTAAAATGAGCTGGGGCCTTCATTCAGAAAAAACCACCCCTGTTCTGGAAAGCAGTTTCTTTAGACAATCGCCGTTACAACAACTCTACTGCGGAAAGCATTTGAGCCTGGGACTTTGGGAATTAAACACATGCTTAAGTACTTTTCCTTAATAGGGATACATTTAGACATGTGAATTGAGGCTTGCATAGACTAGTAAACAAGGGAATTTTCAAACAGTTATCAGCCATCTGTACTAAGTAATCCACATAATGAGTGGAGTTTTGGAGATTTGTATCAATTGATACTGTATCTTGTACTGGGAAAGAGCTTCTGAAATTAAGTTGTTCATTAAAACAACCATGCAATCCAACAATGTACATTGTGCTTAGGTGAAATGTTGCTGGTTATTATGATGTATTTCATTTTCCTAGCTCATGCACTTCAGATGATTACATCAAGAGGGAAAGCGATTTAAGAGGTGAGAAACGGAGCAGACTTTTGATTTGAGTCCTGGGTTGTCCCAGTAGCTTTTGTCCATTAGACCAATCACTTCTGAACAACACAAATTTAGGCACCCAAATAAGTGTTTGATATTTTCTGAAGTGCTGAGGAACTTTGTGCAACTGCTATTATTGTGATAGATCTACCAGTATGATTAATATAGCTTATATTGCCAATAAGGATTTACAGTTTTAAGCCTTTGTTTTCTATAATTTAGTTTTGGTAGGTCCTCAATTCAATATCAGAAATACAGGCTCGGACAAAATGAACTTGGGAGAAGATATCCTGTGTCTAGTGATGTTACTGTGGCGGTGCTACTGGCAGAAATTACACTAGACTTCCCAGGTGTTGCATAGCTCCCCATCTGATCACTGCGTAGCCAGGAAAGGTGGATCTTACTCTGTGTCTTCTATGCACTTGGGTCACAACAACCTCATGCAATGCTACAGGCCTGGGGAAGAGTGGCTGGAAAGCTGCCTGGTGGGAAAGGACCTGGGGTTGTTGGTGGACAGCCGGCTGAATAGTGGTGGTGGCAATGTTAGGTTAATGGTTGGACTCGGTATTCTTAAAGGTTCCTTCCAACCTAGACGATTCTATGATTCTATTCCTTTGCCCCTGGCATCTTTCTTCAATACTAATAACCGTATTCTTACATGTCACCAACTCCAGGATTTTACTGAAATGACACAACTTCAGTTCTGTCTATCTGTGTTGGCTGGAGGTTAGCAAAGGTGACATCCATCCACAAGAAGGGCCGGAAAGAGGATCCAGGGAACTACAGGCCTATCAGTCTGACCTTGATGCCTGGGAAGGTTATGGAGCAGATCATCTTGAGTGCCATCTTGCGACACAGACAGGAAAACCAGGTGACTGGGCCCGGTCAGCATGGGTTCGTGAAAGGCAGGTCCTGCTTGACTAACCTCATGTCCTTCTATGACAAGGTCACCCACTTAGCGGAGGAGGGAAAAGCTGTGCATGTTGTCTACCTGGTATTTATAAAGCCTTTGGCACTATTTCCCACAACATTCTCCTGGAGAAACTGGCTGCTCATGGCTTGGATGGGCATACGCTTCACTGGGTAGAAAAATGGCCAGGCCCAAAGAGTGGTGGTGAATGGAGTTAAATCCAGTTGGCGGCTGGCCACAGGTAGTGTTCCCCAGGGCTCAGTGTTTGGGCCTGCTCTCTTTAATATCTTTATCAACGATCTGGACAAAGAGATTGAGTGCACCCTCAAGTAAGTTTGCAGGCAACACCAAGTTGGGCGGGAGTGTTGATCTGCTTGAAGGTAGGAAGGCTCTGCAGAGGGAACTGGACAGGCTGGATCGATGGGCCAAGGCCAACAGTATGAGTTCAACAAGGCTGAGTGCCGGGTCCTACACTTGGGTCACAACAACCCCATCCAATGTTACAGGCCTGGGGAAGAGTGTCTGGAAAGCTGCCTGGCAAAAAAGGACCTGGGGGTGTTGGTGGGCAGCTGGCTGAATGTGAGCCAGCAGCGTGCCAAGGTGGCCAAGAAGACCAGCAGCATCCTGGCCTGTATCAGGAATAGTATGGTGAGCAGGACGAGGGAAGTGATTGTCCCCCTGGACTCAGCACTGGTGAGGCTGCACCTTGAATACTGTGTTCCGTTTTGGGCCCCTCACTACAGGAGGGACATTGAGGTGCTGGAGCGTGTCCAGAGAAGGGCAACAAAGCTGGTGAGGGGTCTGAAGCACAAGTCTTATGAGGAGTGGCTGAGGGAACTGGGGTTGTTCCATGTGAAGACAAGGAGGCTGAGGCAAGACCTTACTGCTCTCTACAACTACCTGAAAGGAGGTCGTAGTGAGGTGGGGGTTGGTCACTTCTGCCAAGTAACAGGCAATAGGACGAGAAGGCCTCAAGCTGCACCAGGGGAGGTTTAGGATGCATATTATGAAAAATTTCTTCACCGAAAGGGTTACCAAGCATTGGAACAGGCTGCCCATGGAAGTGGTGGAGTCACCATCCCTGGAAGTATTTAAGAGCTGGGTAGACATGATGCTTAGGGACATGGTTTAGTGGTGGTTTTGGCAGTGTTAGGTTAATGGTTGGACTTGATGATCTTAAAGGTCTCTTCCAACCTAGGCGATGCTATGATTCTATGTGTTGATTTTTACTATTAAGGATATCTGAAAAGCTTGTCTTTAGGAAAGACTGATGAGCTATGCTTTGGTTAACATTCAGTGTAATAGCAGCCATATTCGTGTGAGGCTCCTAACCCTTCTAGTAATGAAGGTGACATTGCGTCAGTGTAATGCGTCAGTACTGTCTTGTCCTGTCATGGCCGTACCTGTAGTGTGCTGAATGATGACACTGTCAGGTTGCCAAGCTGGATAGATGCCATGACTGAAAAGGATCTGATCCTGCCTGTAGTCAGAATGGGAGGCAGGCAGGCAGGCAGCTCAGCCAGCTCTGCAGCATCAACTCCCAGAATGGGCTGTACTTGAAGCTAGAAAGTCACATGTAGGAAGAGGGAGGTAAAACAGTATTGGAGGAGGAATACGTTGTAAGCTGTGCTAAGTATTGTGCACCTTTTCTTCACTGGAACAGCCAAGAGCAGTGGTCAAACAGGCACACCTGGGCATATGGCACCAAAGACAACTTGCTGCCGGGGAGCTCAGAAGACCACTGTGGAGAAGACAGCTGTGTGTCTTGAAGAAGCACGGGGCTACACCATATGTAGTTGTGCTTCTACAGAGCTAGTAAAGTCACTGTGGTGGCAGGAGTAGAAAAGAGGCGAGAACTGAATCCTCTGTGTATATTTTTCTCATTGAAACAATTATAAATTTATTTGTTTGTCTATCTCCCTCGAGGCAGCATGTGTAAGACTCATTTTCCTAAAAGGGATGGTGCTTTGAAGGCATGATCTGTCATCTTTACCACCATAAGTGGTAGTCAATTGTTTACCCAAATAATAGAATAGCTGGTCAATCTAAAAGCCATATTATGCTGTCAAAAGGGATTTTGACTGAAAATTGAGGATATAATATGGTTTACTGGGGAGACACATAGGTGATTTTATGAAGGCTCCAAAAATTAAAAGGCTCACTGCCTCTCCTCCCTTCACTTATTTATGCATTTATTTTTAAAATGTCACTATTGGTTGTTGCTGTTTTCCCATTAATTTTTAAAAGCATCTTTTTCAGAGAGGCAAGTCAATTTGATTCATTCTTAAAACACATAATTTAACATACTATACCCAGACACTAACCTCAAAGAACATTCAGTAATCAGGGTGGGTTATTTCTTAAAATTGTAGAAAGAAAACTAATATAAAGATATTCAGATACTGGTGGTACACACACTTGGCCTGTATAGCCATATTGTTCCTCTTATTGACACCATCCCTTTCTATTTAGTATTACAGCCCCATGTGGTTCCTGCTTTTACTGTTAGATATCTGTTTGCAAAAATCTCTGTCCAAACAGACCTTTGTACTTGTTCAAAATCTGAATGAAATCGTTAGGATCATGTGCAAGCACCAGAGAACAGAGTGAATTCTTTGTCTTTATGATCTGCAAGATTGGGAACTTTCTCAGGTATCTGCCCAGCCTTTTGTACAATAGGGAGCAGAAGAAAGCTGCAGTCCTAATTTCGACTTGTGTATGACGTTAGCGCAAATGACTGAGCACATGGAGATGTTATGCAGAGCTGCCTAGCTGTCTATGGTGGCCTTGGAGTCTTTGGCAGCAGCTCTTCTTCCTATATTGCGTGGCTGATAGTGACAAAAACAGTTGAAGGTCATCTTTAAAAGTCCATTTTAACTTGATGCCAGAGTTTTCCTTGGTGTCCCTGCTTCACTGCAAGTCTTCGAGAATTCTTCATTTCTACAGCTCCAGGGCTTGCTGTAGATCACGTTTTAGTCACAAAATGTGCTATAGTCTAACATCTAAAATGTATGTTATGATGCGTAGGTTACAGAGATAATCATAAACATGAATCTGATATAGTGGTATCCTCCTGAGGCTGTAGAACACTGCCTGAACATTAACTGAAACCTAAAGACGTCATTTTCTATATTAGCACTTTACACAGTGACTCAGTAGAACATGTTGAACCAAAGGTACAGTAGGTGATGTACTGCTGCTTTGAGGAGAATGGGAGTTGAAACGCTTCACATCATTTTCAGGACGAGATTTATTCTTCTGCTTGTACTCACCTACATTTCCTGACTGGATCACGGTATGAACTGCAGTCACGGCTTTCTCTGCATTCCTTCATGGTCTTTGCTTTCCATTTGTCTTACAGAGGGCATCTGCTTTCCCTGGGTGCAAGCAGCTTGGTCTGAAGAGAGCTAATGTGGCTCTAAAGGGAATCAGAGAACGGCTTATACCCTTTAAGTTCCATGTGCTGCAGGGCAACCAAAGCTGCTGTTTACTGTCAAGGCAATAGATAAAAAACTAATAAAATACTATTCTAGTACTTAGATCATGCCAGCATCACTTAAATAAAAAAGGGTGGCTGATCACATCAACTTTTACATCCCACGTAAAAACCTGGTGAGTGTGTTTCATTAGATGAAATTTTTAGACACAGGACGAAGGTCAAATTTGGAGATTGTGTTTGCTGGTACTGAGATCCTGTAAGAATTTAATGTAAGATTCCTCAAGATTTTGAATGATGAAATCTTACAAATTCAGTTGCTCTTCAGAGATTTCTTTTGAATCATCCAAATAAAGAATTAAGACAACAAGCCTCTATTCTTTGATGGTTCTGGCTCTAAACTAAAACCATAAAAGTAGGTTTGCATGTGGAGGTTCAGAACATAGTGCAACTTTATGAAGTTCAAAAAGATTCAGATACGAGATCTACATTTTCTCCCTCTCACTTAGGAAAACACAAAAGGTGAAACCAGCAATTAGCAAAGCATACACGGAACTGCATATTCAATAAAAGCAAAGGACTTGCTGCTTAGCATTCAAGCTAGTTGCAGCTAATTCTAGTTTCTGCAGTAATAGTATCAATCAGCAAATAGTACTACAGGCAGTGATTTCAGCTCACCTGTTATTTCAGACAAAAAATCTTACATTTATAAGTCAAAAACCAGAGGCTTTTGATAAGATGTCCAGAGAAAATGGAAGTTAAATGCTCTTCCCTATGAAGGATCAAGAAGTTGTATCAAGTGTACTGATTACACTGTAGAGCCTGATGTGATGCAACAGGTGGAATCCTTAGCTCCAGAATTCACAGTTCATATGAGCTTTGTTACTTATGTATGCAATTATTCCAAATTTGTTTGCTTTATAATTTTTGTAGCAGACATCATTGAAAAGGTTCAGCATGGAATGAAGATTTATTTGCTGACTGTGTCAGTCCAGTGCAACCTTATCAAAATGCTCATGTTCAAAGCACAAACATTTCAAGTGGTCCAGATCCTTCTCTTTGTGATTGCTTCACAAAAGTTATGTTAGTCTGTTTAAATAAGGTTTGACATTAATTTCTTCAATAATTTAGAACTTTTCTGAAATACTGTTTAAAATTATCATAAATTTGGGTTTATATGCTATATTTATTTTTAAAATGACTTATACTGAATAATTAATGCTCACCAAGCCACTTCCCATCATTTTTCAGCCGTCCTGGATAACTGGGGACGTCCTGGTTGACTGGAGGCTAGCAAAGGTGACATCCATCCACAAGAAGGGCCAGAAGGAGAATCCAGGGAACTACAGGCCTGTCAGTCTGATCTCGATGCCTGGGAAGGTTATGGAGCAGATCACCTTGAGTGCCATCTTGCAACACAGACAGGACAACCAGGTGATTGGGCCCAGTCAGCATGGGTTCATGAAAGGCAGGTCCTGCTTGACTAATCTCATGTCCTTCTATGACAAGGTCACCCACTTAGCGGAGGAGGGAAAAGCTGTGCATGTTGTCTACCTGGTATTTATAAAGCCTTTGGCACTATTTCCCACAGCATTCTCCTGGAGAAACTGGCTGCTCATGGCTTGGATGGGCATACGCTTCACTGGGTAGAAAAATGGCCAGGCCCAAAGAGTGGTGGTGAATGGAGTTAAATCCAGTTGGCGGCAGGCCACGAGTGACATTCTCCAGGGCTCAGTACAGGGGTTGGTTCTGTTTAATATCTTTATCAACGATTAGTACGAGGGGATTGAGTGCACCCTCAAGTAAGTTTGCAGGCAACACCAAGTTGGGCGGGAGTGTTGATCTGCTTGAAGGTAGGAAGGCTCTGCAGAGGGAACGGGACAGGCTGGATCGATGGGCCAAAGCCAACAGTATGAGTTCAACAAGGCTGAGTGCCGGGTCCTGCACTTGGGTCACGACAACCCCATCCAATGTTACAGGCCTGGGGAAGAGTGTCTGGAAAGCTGCCTGGCAAAAAAGGACCTGGGGGTGTTGGTGGGCAGCCGGCTGAATGTGAGCCAGCAGCGTGCCAAGGTGGCCAAGAAGACCAGCAGCATCCTGGCCTGTATCAGGAATAGTATGGTGAGCAGGACGAGGGAAGTGATTGTCCCCCTGGACTCAGCACTGGTGAGGCTGCACCTTGAATACTGTGTTCCGTTTTGGGCCCCTCACTACAGGAGGGACATTGAGGTGCTGGAGTGTGTCCAGAGAAGGGCAACAAAGCTGGTGAGGGGTCTGAAGTACAAGTCTTATGAGGAGCCACTGAGGGAACTGGGATTGTTTCATGTGGAGACAAGGAGGCTGAGGCAAGACCTTACTGCTCTCTACAACTACCTGAAAGGAGGTTGTAGCGAGGTGGGGGTTGGTCACTTCTCCCAGGTAACAGGCAATAGGAAGAGAAGGCCTCGAGTTGCACCAGGGGAGGTTTAGGATGCATATTATGACAAATTTCTTCACCGAAAGGGTTATCAAGCATTGGAACAGGCTGCCCGTGGAAGTGGTGGAGTCACCATCCCTGGACGTATTTAAGAGCTGGGTAGACATGATGCTTAGGGACATGGTTTAGTGGTGGTTTTGGCAGTGTTAGGTTTATGGTTGGACTTGACGATCTTGAAGGTCTCTTCCAACCCAGACGATTCTATGACTCTATGATTCTGTGATTTACAAAGTGCTAGATTAACTTGTGGCATGAGAGGCAAATATGAAATATTTTATATTGAAATTTGGTATGTAAGAGACTGCCAGTAATGCCGTCATTTGGACAAGTCATTTCTGTAGCTTAGATTCTTTGTCTATAAAATGGGATAAGAAAGCTGGTGACTGGTTGTTAGGTTCAGTGATTAATACACAAAGTCTTTGGATGAAATGTAGTGTGTGGGAGGAATACACTTTAATGAGATTGCGTCTAATTTGGAGGAAGCTGATGCACCAGAATCATGTCTTTTTTCTAAGTTTCTTATCAAAAGGTTTTTTCCTCTATTCCGTATCTAGGTCGTTTCTTTGGAACAACAATCATTATCTTGTGAAAGAAATATGTAGGGTTTGAAATAGAAATTTCAACATTCTGGTATGGGATGTCCCAGTATGTGTCACCCTTGTCTCCTTCCCACAGGAAGGATTGGCAGTCCTCTTTAAAGTGTCACTATGGCACTGCCATCTATCAGCCCATTTTTAGTGGAAATGGGACAATGGATTGCAGGATTTAGATGTTTTTTGCACTAAAAGGAATAATCATGATAATAAATGGAAAATCATATGCTGAAAAGCAAAATTAGCTACTCTCCCTTGTCATTTTGAGATATGTGCTAAACTCTTTTCTTCCATCTGCAGGGTGAACCTCATCAAAAGTATCTTATTTTCTTTCTCTTTCGTTCTGTGCCAGCTGACCACTGGCATCAGTACTGTGTCTGCGGGGTGGATCTCACCACTACCTTTTTATTGCCTTTTCGTGTGAAAGCCTATTTGGCACCATGGGAATGTATGTACTGGACAGGAGAATAATAGTGAAAAGATCTGCCAGACAGATCAGAGAGGTGAAATTTGTTCTTAAATTACAGTTTAATTCCTTTTTGTATGTAGGCTGATAACTTAGTCTGGATTTTTCTTCAGTGCATACTTTCTAATATTTCATATGCCAAATACTGAACAGATGTACTTCTAGTCTGGATAAATTAAGACACACATTTAGGATATGAAGCTGAAAATTCAGAAAGCTTATACAAGCTTTGAGCTGAAGTTTTACACTGACAACAGACTTTCTGTTATAACAGAATGTAGCATTCAAATTGCAACATCAGTATATCATAAATACTGAGAACCTGGGTTTCCAGCAATCTGAGCACCATCACCACCCTTGCCTCCCTTGCCCTCCAGGCTCATGTGCTTGTCCAGTCTGAAAGCGCAGTTCTCTACTCAGAGAATATGACGTACCACCAAGAGCCTTTGAAGCTGGTTTGGCCAAGAATCAGGATTGTACAACTGTTGGAACAAAAACTCCCATTAGTGGCTATTTTCAGTCTCTTATTCTCCATTGGCACTCCTGGAATGTCTTTCACTCTCACTTTAGCTGCCTCAGGAGCCTTACAACTCCAGGAGAAATGTTTCTTACGGAGCAGAGAGTAAGAGTTGAGTGTTTCTTCCAGGTTTCATTTGGACAAAAGACCCTATAAATGAAGCTGCATCTCCAAGATTTGAAATCTCTCATAGGATTATAGGAATTTGAGTTATTCTGTGATCAATATGGTTTTGCAAAGGCTAGATTTCCAAATCTCCCGGAATCCACTGTTGCATGAAATCTTTGTTCAAAAGAGCAATAAAAGTGCAGTGGTATAATACAAAGCTGTGAATAGACATGAAGATAGTATTTTGACTCCCTGAACTCAGCTGTGCTATCTCTCACTGGGTCAGTTGTATATGGGAGCAAATGTCTGTATTTCCTGTGCCCTAACGAATGCACCTCCATGGTCACACGGTGAGAGGAGCGCACATAATTGGTCACGAACATGAGGAATGACCGTGGTGCTGAGCTGGTTCAGCCTTTCTTTCAGTAGCACTCATAGGATCAGAGGGTAGCTGAGGTTGGCAGGGACCTCAGGACGTTATCTAGGTAGAAGTCAGTGACATAAAATATGCAGGCATTGACTTGAGGCACGGAAGTGCAAACACATGATCCAGTTAAAGCGTGATTTGAAGTTGGGAGGTGCGTTAGATGGAGAGTAAGTCTGCTGTAAAGAGGGTGGTCTGAGCAGGGCTCCTTTCAGCATGAGACTCTGTGACACTTGGCACCACACGTTTTGTTATGTGTGGCATCAGGCTGCCTAGCAGTACTGCCACGTGGTGTGCCATTCCAGGGCTGGAAAGCTAACCTGTAGCTGTACAACCAGTAGTTGAACAATTTTTGAGGATAAGGGCACAAGGTCTTGGAAAATGATAGCAGTGATAGAAAAATAGTTCAGGCCATTGACTATTATCTTAGTACGGTAAATGGAATTGCTTCCTGATACTCAACAAAAAACACAATATTTTGATGGGCTATCAGACTATTTAATGTGTGCAGAAATGTGATTTTGGCATGATTAGCAAAAGAAAAAAAAAAACATTTGAGAAAGCCATCTAATCCTGCTTCCTCCTTTTAACCCTGGAGAACCAGAGAAACGGTAGCATTTGAAATTGCGATTTCCTCTTTCGTCTAATTATTATGGGAGCTGGAATGATTAACAAAACAGAAAACAAGCACTTAATGGACACATAAAAGCTGTTAAATAGATCCAAAAAACACTTATGCTCTGTATTTACTCTGCTGTTAGTGGTGCAATTTCAGAGACACTACCTCAGCGTTACTATTTAACACATAAGCTTTAAAGATTCAAACAAGAGCAGACAGGTTTCATTAACATAGGAGGTCCCCGAAGAAATAAATATTTATTAAACTTTCAGTGATGTAAAAAAGTGGGGTTTTTTAACCACACTTCAAGTGTTGGTGTACTGCCTGCCAAATACATACCTGGTGAGCTATTTAGAAACTTCCTGTTCCACATGCTAATTAACAGTCTATGAATTTTAACTTAAATCAGGGTCACATAGCTGAAGTGTGTTTCAGAGGAGGCCTGCATTTGTCATTCAGAGGCATTGCCAAGGTTTTAAGGCCTTGCTATAAAGTGGATTTCACAGCTTGAAAAACTAGTTCTCCAATAACAACTGGGTCAAAACTGGGAGGAACCCTTATGCACTGAGTCACATGAGGTGCCTTAGACTGACATTTGAAATCAGAGTTAATCCAAAACCAGAACATTCAGCATAAACCTCTTTGAATCTTCGTGGGCAGTGTGGCCTTGGATGCAGATCCCTGTATTTCTCTGCTTTAGGTTGCAATGAGATTCATTGCACGGGTAGCAACATGCTTGGACAAAAATGCTCCTCCTCCGTCAGTGGATCTGGGCAGATTTTTTGGAGAGCAGGAGCTAAAGTGACTGTGATGTCTTCCACCTATGTTCAGTGCGGCATGGACTGTGCCATTCCCAGAGCAGTGGTGTAGCAGCACGACCTCCTCTTCCTACCACTGGCTCAGTTGCATCTTGCAAAGAAACAGTTTCTCGATATGCAGATATCTTGACTAGATTGTCTTTAGAAATTATTTTTTTAACTGTTTGCTAGCTGATGGTACTGATTTCCAAATGCTTTTCTTTCTTAATCTACTTTTTTTCCTTCCCCTCAAGTTAGAATTATCTCTGGAGTAGTTCTTTATTACATTACAGCTTTCTAACCAAGGTTTCGCTGGGTAAATTCTTTGTTGTAACGTACTTACATATATTTTAGTGTCTTTGCATCTTAATAATTTAAAAAAATATTACTTCATACTTTTATCATTGATTTGGAAGATGACATTCACACATTATTAATAAATATTGCTCTCTCATTTCCATCATGTATCATTTCCCCATTCTTTAGCTGCAGTCCTGATTACTTTCAGCCCTCGGTACAGACAAACAAGATGTTTTAGCTTGGCAAGTTGCAGGCTCAGCTGTCTAGGAAAAAGGCATGTGAGCCACATCTACATGATGTGATTTTATCCTGGTAGCCCAGGTGCATCTTTAGCTGTATGTGAGTGTCTGGGCAGCCAAATGACCCAGAATCAGAAATGGGAGCGGAATGAATAAAGGCAATCCAGGGATTCAAGGTTAGGCCAAGCTTGGGTTAATGCCAGTCAGAGCAAAGAGAGAGAGATGTGGAAGAAGTGAATCTGGCATACAGAGTTAGCGGCAAGTGCTGAGATTTGCAGCTTTTCTTGCTACCTTAGGCAGGGAGGAGGGGCAAGACGGGCAAGGGTGAGGAAGGTAAGGGAGGTACGGCAGCAGTCGCTGCTGGGGGCTGCCAGCCTTTGTTCCAGCTGTTCTTGTGTCATGGCACCTATGATTCCCTCCTTGGCTGTAGTAGCAGTAACAGGAATGACTCTTTGAGGCGCTATTGTAGTAAAATTTGTAAGTCTATGGTTGGTTGTCTCCTCCAGCAGTCTGGAAATCACTTACATCACCTATGGATAGAACAGTTCCTAACAAGAAGGGCCCTTGGATGTATAAAGTGAAGAATATTCAGTAACTGTGTGGAAGCTGTATTACCTCAATGTTTGGTACCTGCGATCATGTCAGGAAAGTGAGGTCAAATTTTGGCATCCGCAACTGAAGAAAAAAATAATAAAAATTGGACAGGGTTCAAAAAGGACCTATAAGCATGATCAGAAGGGTTGGAAAACATGTTTTCCCTTCTGAAAACAAGCTCAGCCTACTTCTTTCATTAAACAAGAAATTAAGTCTTTAGAGTTAGACTTACTCTCAGTATACAAGTAAACATAAATGGGGGTCTAAACTGGTTCTTCTGTCTGACAGATAACAATGTAGCAAGGTCTAAATATTTAGTGTCAATTAAATCTTGGAACAGACTAGCAAGTTCCTCGCTATTGAAAATGTGAAAAGAAAATTTGGATGCTTTTCTTAAAATCATGTTTGTAAGTCAGCCATAAAGACTGGAGTCAAAGCCATGAGTTAATCCAGGAAAGGTTGCTTCCCTACTGTGTACAAGAGATTATCCTGATTATCACTGTAGTCTCTTCTAGTCTCCAGAACAATTAATCGTGTACCACACAGCTGATCTCCTCAGTATTAACTCTCTTCCTTCACAATTCTCCATGTGGTGAGTGCATTGCAAGACCAAGGAGTGCTGTGAGCGGGATTCTTGTAGTGATCCCATGTGTGGGTTCTCTGGCATGTAAGAAGATGCTGCCACTCATTCTGCGTCCTTTCCATCTATGGAAATATTGATAAAGTACCTCTGTCCCAGCACCTCTCTTTCTGAAACTTGCAGGAATGGGCACATGGAAAGGATATAAAGCTGCAAGCCTTGTTTGCTTAAGGAAACAGCCTGAAAAAGAAAGTAGTTCCCCTGATCATCACTAGCTGTGATGACACAGGGACAAGAAACAGTGAAACTAATGATCTGAATTTTCAGTGACATTGCTAAAACATCCCACTCAACCTCCTGTGTACAATCTGGATTTGCAAGGATTCAGCCAAAAAGCCTACTGTATTTCTTTGAGACGTTTTCATTTTCAAACAGTTGGGAATGCTATGGAGCAAATTCCCATTTAGAATTCAAATTGAAGAAATGGGTCAAATGGCAAGGGAGCAAAGAGCCTATAGAGTAGCCAATAAAAGTGGCTTTTCCCTTAGTGGCTGGACAAATTGTGGATTTTAGGAAGTAAAAAATTCAGCTTCTATTTTTGGCCTCAAATATATACTCAACATAAGAAAAATATCCAGTGACTTTAGGAAGATCAGTGTTTGACCAAATGTTTTCATAAGCCCTTGACTATGTCTCTGGATGTTCATCTCTAGTACTGATATCTCTAGACTGACTCAAGAGTCCATGACAGAGAAGGAAAATGGATCAGTGCAGCTCTCAGTGTTTTGGGTTTTTTTTGTTTTTAATACACACATTTGCAATTTTTTAATTCATTGAATTTATATGCAGTGCAAGTAATGTTTTCTCTAGCATAACATTCAAGGACAGCTTTATTGGATGGTACCAGCAGTCTATCGAGGCCAGGATCTTGTCCTTCATACTTAGTGAAACTATTAACAGTGGGATTTTTAGAGTAATCCTTCGCTAGTAGACATTCCTCGCATCTGGTAATTGGTGATTTATAAACTGCATGAAATAGAGGTTGCATCCGGGCCATCATGTTACGCAGTCATGGCTGGACCTGTCTTCCATGAAGTTGTCTAATCCTTTTAAAATCCTTTTCTGCTTTCTGTCTCCCTGGTGTTCTATGGCAATAAGTTCCACACTGTAGCTGATTGCTGTGTGAAAAAGTATTTATTTTTATTCACTTTAAACCCGATGCTTGATAATTACATAGATGAGAAATGAGACAAGAAATGCAGAGTAATTGATTTCTGTTCTTATTCTTTGTATCACTCATGGTTTTAAAGCTGCCTATTATATCTTCTCTCAGTTGTCTCCTTTCCAAAGTGAGGACTCATAGCCTAATTGATCTTTAATCAAATGGAAACAGTTTCATATACCTGCTCATCTCTGTAAATGTTGTACACTTTCTGATTTTGCTGTATCTTCTGTTGTCATTGGATGGATTGGTCATGATGATATTTTCTAATTTTTTCTATTCTTTTCCTTCATTTTTTTTCCTGCTGTTCCTTTTTCTGTTTTGACTGTTGCTAAGCAGGGAGCTAATGATTGCAGACAACCTTCTACAACAGGCTTGTGTCCATCTTTATGAATGTGCAAGTGGTGGTTCCCCACCCCCCATCTGCATTGCCCACACTGACATTGGGTTACATTTGCTGCTCAGTTGCTCAGACATTCAGTTTCATAAGATTTTTTTGGAGTCAAGTTTGTGCTCTGTGACCCTCTGCAACACCAAGTCAAGCATCACAAAGAGGTCAGGGATAAACGAATTCATCTAAACAGATTGCCAACCAGAAGATTATATGTGTGTGTCTGCATCCATGTTTGTGGGTGCTCATGCACTTTCCAAAGGAGGAGGCTGAAGTTCAGGATTGTTTTCAAAGGAAGTCTGTTTTTAAGTCACGCCAGAACTGGTCATGGCTTGCTCTTAGGGATAAGCATTCAACAGGTTTCAAAAAAACCCTGGCATATTGCTGGAGTATACAAGATCACAAGAAATACATTGAATAGTCAGGGGAGGAAAAGAAAAGGACCTGCAAGGCCGGGGGTACATAAGATGTAAAAAAGCAGCTCCTTCTGGTCCAGTCCCAGCTGATTTGTGTAGTTTATTTCTTCACCAGCTTCCTCCCAGTCTCCCATTATTATCCTGTGTATTGAACGACTTCCTTCTGGTGAAGGCAGAGCTGACAGACTCTAGATATCCATGTTGTCCAGATCAATCAACAAACAGCCTGGAGCAGTCGTTATCTGGAGGTGATGTATGGACTCTGTGAGAAGGAGAGATGTGCCCAGCGTGGATCTTGGAGCTTTGTAGTTGGACAAAATTGCCGTAATGTAAATTTGTGAAGGGGCAGGCTGGAAAGTATTACTCTTAAGAGAAGGGAAAACTCCTGTTGTTTTTTCTTCTCGCCTTTTGTATTGTAACTGCATTTATTTTTACATTTTCGCAGTGTGATTTTAGAATATTACTTTGTTTTTGAAATTACGCTGTAGTTTTCAACGACTTTCGTTACTGGAGGGGACAAATAGTATTTGCTGTGCTGCCACCTAGTGTTTACAGCTGCTACTTTAATTTTGAGTCAACATTTTTTTTCTTTTTCTTTTTCTTTTTTTTTCTTTCTGCTTTTTAAAGTTCTCTTTGTCATGAAACGGCACTGGACATACAAATCCAGCCTTTCTCTTAGTTCGAATAATACAAGTGCAACTTAATCTGATTATCCGTTGCAGAGAATTTGGGAGACACACAATGAAGAGAAGGTCTTCATTAGGAAGAAGTTCAAAGACACCTTTTCACAGATGAGAGTGTGGTTAATGGGGGACGATCCCTACAATCCTAAAGGAGAGCTGTTATTCTGAAGAGCTGGCGTTTGTCTGTTGTTTGCAGAATTCTTCAATCTCGTGTCTATTGCCATCCATTTGGCGGGCAAAGAAACATTCTGGGTACCTAAAGAAGCAAGCACAAGCGTGCTCAATGACTTTTTTGTATATAGCAGGTATGATACAAACCACAGTTCAAACTACTCTGTGAGGTTAAACAGAGTTGCGGAGAAGAAATTATAGAAGGGATGTATAGCATATAACATACAGCAGAGTGCAGTGTTAATACAGTTTCCATTGCAGTCTGTTCTGTTTCCAGGCTTTAATGTTGTTATGGTTCAGGATAGGCAAATAGAGTCAGAAAAAAATGAAAACCAGCCTGATCCATTCCCCATCTCCAGAGTCAAACCTTTTGGGATGCCTGTGAAGGTTGTGTGTAGGCACTTGTAAGACCCAGCAAATCCTGCTGAACTATCTCTTTAAAATTTAACAACACACCAGGGTCTAGCTGCAATTTACACCCCCTTGGCCCCCTCCAGAACTGTAAAATCTTGGATTGTGTATGATTTGTTCTGCCTCCTTCCTGAGGGGTCGGCAGTTTTTGCAGGAAGGAAAGGTGGGATCCGTACGTGTTGCAGGGTTTTATAGTCCCTCTGCACTTGCTGGGGCTGGCCCAGGTTTGGAGGTTGCCCTTGAGTATTGCTAAACTTGCAATGAAAAGTCTGTGTAGGTAATGGGAGGACTGGTGGCTACCACCTCTTTTGTTGAAATGTGGGAATGGGCCAGTCAAAAGCTTGTTGGAGGAGAGCAGGTCTGGCCACCTTCTTATTCAAGAGTAGTTAAAAAGGCAGGGGGGGAAGTGTTTTATTTCTAGCGAAAGCTTCAGCAACGTTCTTGCCATGTCCAATGGTTCAGTGATGATTTGAGTGCGTTGTCTGCTCTACTGGCAGCACACTCCTTCCAGCTTTACCTGTACTTTGTGCACTGACTCCTTATTCGTGTGACCGTTTCTGCCTGGTAGATCTGAGCCCACATTCTTTTCACCTGTCAGCTGGAATCGCAGGGGAAGACCCAGACGTAGAGGGCTTATGGGACAGGTTTGTATCTATACAATACCTTGCTTGTATTTCTCTGCTCACAGGCAAAATGCATTTAGAGAGCAGATGTGTCTTTGATGCTTTAAAATAAAGTGTGGCCTTTTATTCTCCTCCCTTCTTTTTTTTTTATAAAAGGAATGGCTACATAAAAGCAATGTACTCCTGCTTGTAATGCATTCTATAGTCACTTCAGACATGTATTTATGCTATCATGCTTTAAAAATTAAACAAAAATTATTTTAAAGTAGGAAAAGTGAGGAGAGACCAGTGAAAGACAAAATCTTAACCAAGTCTTTCTCTACAGACTGAGCAGTTTGTGCCTTCTGCTAAGGGGATGGACAGGAAAAAAATAAGACTTAAGCAGAAAATGAATTATATGACTATAACAGTTTCTTATTTGTCAATATTTGCACATTTAACTTTAAATGGTTAAGCCCCACCCCTACCCTCAGGACCTGACTCCTGCTGCATATGAACTTTTCAAATCTAAAGGAAAGGAAACATCTGGTGTATCATCTGGCCAAAAAGGCCATGCACATTGCACTGCAATAAGTCATGACAATACATTTGATGGTTTTATTGCCTATATGAATAATGTATATTGCTTTGTCTATATATTTGTCATTATAATTTTCCTGCTATAATTAACCCACAAATCATGCTGCAGAAATATACGGACAACTGAATTAGTCAGATGCCCTACTAATAGTTTGACATCTGAATGTGAGAGTTGAAGATGGCTGTGTTTGGAAAGTATCGTACCTTAGTAATTGTTGTTGCATCTCAAAAGATAAATATGAATGTATCCCATAATGTTTTTTGCTTATCATCTGTATTTTTTACTAGGGAATTATATAACTTTTATGTCATCTCTAACATTTAAGCTACCTCATCCAATGTTGCTTGTCTGGAAAATGTTCTGTGTAGGACAGGGGCAGATCTGCCCTTCATACAATCTTGTGGATGAAGAACGCTACTGAGACTTGGGAAATTGCTCATTTCTCCTTCTAGCTTCATGAACATCCACAATCTGGCCCAAAAACCTGAGTCCCAAGAGTAAGGGCTGATTTGTGTGTGTTAATCAAATGTGTTTCCAGCCTCGGGGCACATAAAGAGTGCAAGATGCTGGTCTGCATATATTTCTGTTCATGGGGCTTGTTCCTTTATGAGGACTGGAAATAAGCTTGAGAAGTATGAGGCACAACCTCAGCACAGTGTGGAATGTATGTATGTTATGGAATAGGCCAGAGTAAGCATTTCTGTTAAAAAAAATAACAATGACAGACCTACTGAAAATATTTATGGCAATACAAAAAAGTCATGAGGTCCAGGCCTTTGGGCACCTGCCCTCCATCTGAACCGGCTGGGCACTTGCACAAATACACAGCTCTTTGTAAAAGAAGTCTGTGCTACATGGCCAGTAAAACACATTCTTTGTGGCCAGAAGGCTCACAAAGATAATTTTATAATTAATGAAAATCTAGGTGCTAGAACATCAAAGTGACAGCAAAACCTTGAAGCGAATTTACTGATGCAGACAGATGCAGCCAAGTCTTCATATCTCAAAGTCATAATTAATCCTCAAAGCAGTACCATTTCCCTGTATTTAAGAATTTTTATTTATTTAGGATTTTCCTTGAAAGAGAAATTATGCATTTTGTATATTTTTGCACTATTTGACAGCAATCTCAGAAACCGGTCACATTCAACCGCTATTTATAAGGCTTGCAGAGGTTTGTCAGATCAAGACAGCTAAAATAAACATGACAAATGTCATTTTGTAGGGCTTAATACTGTTAATCCTTAAAGCATGGAACCAGGAAACCCTTATTCGTATTGGTATTTGAAACCTGTAAGCAATCTCATGTTTCTAATGCTGATTTTCTTTTTATTCCACAAAGAAAACAGTATCAAGGCCTTTTTCCTGGAATATTACTTGAGGCTATTCAGAAAAAAAAACACAACAGGAAATTTGGCTCTTTAGCCCTAATAATGGTCTCTTTATTGAATGGAGACTTGCTTTTTTTGTTAAACAGATTTTCTTATGAAAGGGTTAGAAGTGAATAAACGACAAGTTCAAGCTCATCTGATTTCTTTTGATTTATGTTGACCTTGAAAGAGAGAGAGGTCATGCTGTTGGCAGGCAATAAGAACTAATCTGTTACTAAGTGAGTAATTAAAAGTGAGGCCTTATATATTTTTGTAATGAGTTGACAGCAATTCCATCCCCATGTCATACGGTTGCTCTAATCAACATGGTCATTGCATTTAGTGCCAAATGAGAAGTTTACAAGAAGTCAGATGACAAACTCTGAAATGTGCAGTTCTTTCAGATGTGCAGATGAATAGACTGACTATATTGTAGATGAAGAAAAACTCCAATAAAAATTAACATCAAGCTGATGTGTGCAATTAGGAATTTTATATTTTTCTAATGAATTGGAGTGGATGCTTATTAGTATGTTCAACTGAAAGATGTAAAGTTTGTGTTCAATAAAAAAAATAATCCAAGTTTTGACAGCTGAGGCACTGTAAGCTTCTACTGTTTAACTGACATGACTAAGATTGTTCCAACATCAGACATGACAGTATTGGCTTCCATGTCACCAAATAACCTAAAGAACAGTCCATTTTTCAAGATACATTAAGAAGTCTGTTTTTTTTCAGTTCAGGGTAATTTTCTAAGTTGATTCAGGGCCTGGATATTCCTGCAAAATACTGAATGTTTTGGCCCCAGTCCAGCAAGATGTAGCATCTCTGTCTTCACTGTCTTTTAAGAGTGATCTGAAGGCTGGGCTTGATCACTCATACTTTTCACTGATAGGAGCTCATTGAAGTCAGACTTAGAGACAACTGGGAAGAGAACCTCAAGTTTGTTCTCTGTATTTCCCATCTGGTCTTGCGAAGCTGTTACAGAAGTGATGTTGAGCAGGCAGGATGTCCTAGGGAGTGGATAGGACAAAGTCATGGATGAGATGTCCCATTCATGGATTCTACCATTGCCTACTGTGAAGATGGGTAGAATTTACAGGCAGCTGAGATTCCTGTAAGAACAAAATCGACTGATGGAGCATCTT
Organism: Burhinus oedicnemus; assembly: GCA_008921705.1. Classification (NCBI taxonomy): domain Eukaryota; kingdom Metazoa; phylum Chordata; class Aves; order Charadriiformes; family Burhinidae; genus Burhinus; species Burhinus oedicnemus. The sequence goes on from VFFE01007008.1 coordinate 2,563,956, forward strand.
GGGTCTCTGGCCTCCGTCAGAATCAGTTATCTAAGTGTAGTTGCTACCTTGAACACCTGCTTAACTATTTTTTTTTTCTTTTTAAGATAGTAGCACTTCCATGCGTAATGTGCTCTGAGTTTTCAGACATATGCCCAAATACTTTTCCAAATTCGGGCAACCCCTGGCAAGACCAAGCATCTAGAATCAGAGGTTTCTGTAAAAAAATAGCTAGTGTGACCTCAGCTGGTGACTATCGGCATGTGCTATAGGCAGATCATGAAAGTACTCAGCAGTTGAGCTGAAAGCATATCAATTTTTTCCAGCTACACCACTTGGTCTAATTAAGGTATTACTTTACTCTGCAAGTTTTGCCTTACTAAAAATAGGGAAGAATGATCTCTCCCAGAGAAATGATTAAAAATCTTCCACTTTTTATCCTATGGAAGGGTCTGTTTTATGTTTATCAGACTTCTGTTCTCTCTTGTTTAAGAAACCACTTAAAGGGAAAACTTTGGCAAAGGCATAAATGTTAACTATGAGGAGTTTTTTAGCGTCACTGTCAAATTTAGAGTTACATCTGCCTGTCTTTCAAAGAAATGGAAACACTACTCTTGTTCACAGTTTTGTCATCAAGTTTAACTAAAATATAATTATGGGCCTCACTTGGGTCATTTCGTTTTGATTTCTATTTCCTATGCCTCCATTAACAAGGCTCCATCCTATATGTGCATGCGACTTCTATTTTATGTCAACAATCACACAGCTTATGGCTTGTTCTCATGTTGCTTATAGCCATGTGAGATTGAAATATTTGAACTTAAAATCTAGCGTTGTTCAAGGTGGGATTTGTTATCACTGCCCATCGGGCAGCAAAAATTGGGGCCACTCCTTTGCCTAATTTCCGTAGATTACTAAGCAGCTTCTACTAGAAAATACCAGAACTACAAGTGCTTATAAAGCACTTTTCCCATTATCCACTCGTTGCTCATTTTGGCCATAAGTTCTGTTATGTGTGATAAAATCTACAGAAATATGTGAGAGGAGTGCGATTGGCATTACAGTCAGGCAAAAGATATTTCCTGTGAGTGGCAACAGCACAATTGCGTCTCTCAGCCAACATTCACTTGGGTCCGAAACTATTGTGAAACAGGCTGGAACTGTTTGTGAATGGACGATTCTGCCTAACAGATGGTTATATGTAAAGGCAGCCAAGAGACCATGTATGAGCATCGTGTGTTTGTGGGGGCATGAGTTGTAGCCAGAAATGTCTATAAAGAATCTGCCCTAAGCTTTCTGGTCCAAGATTAAGCAGATATGTCATTTCTAATCCAGTTTTGGGGTAAACTTCTGAAGTATTAAAAAAGAATGTTTCTGCAGCTGTTTCTGTACAAAAAAAAAAAAAAAAAAAAAAAAAAAAAAAGTGATGTCCAAAAGAAGAACTCAGCAATGTGGATCAGGGAGTTTGAAAGGGTTGGTTTTTTAGAACTGCGTTTTTGTATTTCCTAGTTAGAACTTTGGACCCCAGCCAGCTTTCTGCTGAGTAGGTTGGCAGGGCACAGAAGTGAGATACACAACAGTCTGCTGCCTTCCATGCCCCCCCCCAACGTGTAGTGTTCCTGCTGCATAAAGCCATTAGTGACCAAATTACAGAAAACACAGGGTTTTGTTTCATAGCTTTTATTTGTTGTTCCATTTCCTGTTTCATTCCTATTTAACCTCTGCTCTTTCTAGTTCAGACATAGTATCAAAGTGAATTTGGAAATGAACTTCATATGGATGAGAATGAATTGTAAACTATACACGCTATATCCAATATCACGTTTTTTTTTAAAAAATAAACCTTATAATTATTTTTTAATAAACAATGTTTTTTATTAATCTACTAAGTATTAATAACAGTACATTTCCCCCTCCCTCTTCCAATATTTATTTTCCATCAAAACCATCCTCAAAATTAATCAAGAGCTGCATGTTTTGTTGCAAAGTCTTTTTAGGGCAAGCTGCCTTTGAATTGCATAGATAGAGCCTGTAATGGGTTGGGGAACTCAATGTTTTGATCCTCAATTGAAGTGCTTTCCTAGTACAAATATATCTCAGTGTTTGGATGACTATCTGCCATATCAGAAAATCACCCTGAGTTGGATGGCAGAGGGCTTTGCAAGTGTTGCAATATTGGAGAGAAATATGTAGGAGGATGCTCTCTGAAGATGATCAGAAGGAAGAGCACCTACTCTTCACAAGTAAAATCTTCTCGAGGTGTTCCTTTTTTGCAAATCTAAATTAAATGTGTTTGTAACTTGGCATTACAATTTTATGAATCTGTTCATGATTTTAGGAGTTGCCATACTGGCTCAGACTTTAGGTCCAAGGGGATGGATCTGAGAGCAGCGAGTTCCAGATGTTTCAGAGAACAAGGGGAACACCCTGCAGTGGGCAGGGCCTGCCCTGTCTGCCCTGTCGCTAGACTTTATTTTATCTACTTGCACTTCAGAGATTGCTTAAGGCCTGATGCACATTGTCTTATATGCCCTCTGCACAGTTTCTCAGTGTTATGTTAGGGAACTGTTGCTACCTACATAAATACCTAGCTGCTTTTTCACCTAACTGCTCAGCCTCGTTATCCTTCTGTAGGAAAGAGCTCCCAAATTAGTCATTGTATACACACGCATTGCCTTTGTTTATTTTATTGAAATGCTTTTTCTTGTGTTACAAAACATGACACAAAGTCCCTGGGTATCTGATACTTTATTATGTTTTTGCTTGTTCATCTCCTTTTGAAGATAAAGCAATCCCAGTATTTTTTAGCTCTTTTCATACGTTTTCCAGACCCAAGCTTATTGCTCATATTCTTCGCCCTCTTCTTTTAAATTTCCAGGCCTGTGTCTCTTTGTCCTTTGCCTTTTCACCTGCCTGTTCTGCAGGATCCTTTGAGCTGAATGTTCAACACATCTAGGATGCGACCTTGCTGTACTTGCCTATAAAGATCATCTGTTTTGTCCCATTCTTTATGCAAAATCTTTCTTACTTCTTGTCTGCAGTTTAGTTGAATTGTGTACACTTTGAATTTATAAACCTGTAAGTATAAAAAATTCAAATATGAAGAATATACTTTTTTATTTCAGAGCATATTACACATGCATATTAAAACTGAAATAACTTTTTTTCCACATTATTAGGAAGTTGAGTATTTTCAAGGTAAAAGATGAAGACTCTAATGTGGCCAGTGAAGAGAAGGGAGGATGGGTGTGACGTTTTTATGGTAGATTGTGCTGTTCGTAGGATGTCCTGTAGCACTTCGTGCAGTTGGAGCTTCTAAATAACCCTATTGTTTCATACCAAGTATAGAGAACTGGAAAGAAAGTCAGCTCATGTGACCTTGGAAGTGATGGCTGTAATGGTGAGTTCACTGCTTTTTGATATTTACCATTGGGTGTCTCCAGACTTGAGAATTCCATTCACTCTAAGAAGATGACCTGGACTGCTAGCCTTTTGCAGGTGTTTGAGTAGTATTTTACATTGAGCTATATATATTGAATCCCATGTACCTTAATAGGAAGAGATAAAACCTCATTGTCACTAAAATGTCATTTACAGTTTCCAGCCTTGTATCCAGACTGTGCTCTATGTGAGATACAATCTCAGTTAAGTGATTCTGAATATGGTCTAGGGCTAGCTTTCTGAAGAGCTTGCTCAGGAATGAAAGGTTTGGACTATCATGTAAGGAATACTTTCTTCTGCGTTTCTGTGGCTATTGTACATTTGAAGGACGAAGGAAAGTGTCTTCTGACAGACTTGTTGACTGTTTCAAGACCTGACTAGCACTAGACTCCTTACTTTATTTTTTAGGTGAGGAAGGCCGTGAGTTGGATTTACAGTGCTTGCATCATGACTTCTTTATACTGCTACGTTCAAATGCATAAAGAGTTGTGATTCATTAGGTGCATATCTTCTTGTGAGTGCCATGGACAGAGTGCTTACCAGCTTCATTGAAGGCTGATGGGACATTTTCCTTGGCTTGTGATGTAAGCTAAATTGCATATTTTCAGGAATTCATTGTATTTTATTGTGCCTGCCTCAGTTCTTGTTCTCTGTCATTAGTACTTGAACATAATCATTTGTCTTCAGCTGGCATGCACCTATGTGGGTGATAAGGAGGAAGGGAGGATTTGGGAACCAGTTTGTGTAGCTAATACACAATAATAATGGTTTACTAAATTATCAACTCCTTGCCTTGTGGATTCTATATTTCTGTCCTCTAAGTTGACTTAAGAGTGAGTGTCCTGCACTCTTTGTCATGTCTTGAGTGTGTTGCTTTCCTTGAAATGAGCTTTAAAAAGTGGCAAGGTCCATAAGTCTTTATTTGAATTAAGCTCTTGAATGTGTCTTGCTGGACAGGAGATGATTCCTTACTGCCATCTATTAATGCAGTCTCCTCCTAGAACAGCAAGAAAAATCAGAGTTTCACCAGGATGAAGCAGATGCACCAACAAAAAACTGGGAGAAAACAAAATTCTAATGCCAAATAATTCTCATCATTTGAAGAAACAGCTTGAAAGGGATATGCTGAAACTGAGTCTGAAAAGTGCAAAATCCTACACTTAGGACAGAGAAAATCCAACACGGAGATATAAGTATCTTAACAGAATAGGCCACAGTAGAACAGGAGGGACCTTGGGATTATTGGTTCACATCTTGAATTTAATTGAAGTGTGTGATGTCTTTGCAAAACCACCAAAAAGTGATTCTAGAATACATTTAGCAGAAAGGCACATGAAAGAATAGGAAATAGTTATTTTCTTAATTTGGCATTGGTGAGACCTCATCTAGAGCACTGTTCAGTGTGGAGCATCATTCTTTGAGACTGACTAGAAAAATTCTAGGGTGCCCAGAGGTGAAAATAAAATAAATGAAAGATCTAATCTAAAATCTTACCCTATGCAAGTCTAAGAAAGAGACCAATTATGAAAGACATTGTAGTTCTTAAATATTATCACAAGAATGCCAACAGTAAACTGTTACCAGTGTTGGCTGACATAAGGTCAGAGGTAATCAATTGAAATCAACACAGATATCCAGATTAAATACTAGAATTTTTTTTTTGTGGGATATTTTAACAGTGGAACTGGTGAGATTTTGTGCGTTGTGGAATCCCCATCCTTAGAAGTTTTTTTAAGGACAGATGAGTGTCAGGAATAGTCCACTCACTTCTTTTTCATAGATGGGAATCAAAATAGATCTGTGATTCATTCTCACCTAAGATTTCTGTGGTTTGCTCTCTATCATCTTAATGTTTTAAAGGCCTATGAAAGATTGTGCTTGAGATATAGCATTGGCAAAAGACTCAGATGTGAAAGGCTTCATGAGCTGGTCTAGGGGTGGCTTCTGAAAGTAAGAGGGAGAGGAGTGAATTTTGGAGTTCAGATGTCTGTCCTTGGTAATGTGTGTTTTGAACTTTCCCTGAATGGCAGATCTTTCTTGAGTATCCCCATTAAAGTACCACTGACCTCACCTTTAGATTATTTATTTTATGTTTGTCTATAACTTAAACTGACTTTACATTAGATTTGTTTCTGTTGCTAAGTAAATAATTCCAGCGGTACTTGTCTTACATAAGGGACCTATCTTTTCAAACGTGATGTTTGTGGAGAAGCCAGGTGGTGTGCTGGGAGATGGCTTGTCCTGCCTGTGAGGGGTGGAGAATAGGTTGGTTAGTACAAGGCTTGAAATGTCATCTAGCTGGATCTCAGTGATGCAAGCTACAGTGGATGATTTGTTGCTAATGACTCAGATGTTGTTTGTTGTTGGCAGCTCTTCCATTGATCATCTTTTTTTTTTTTTCATATCTGGTTCTCTTCTGGACTTGTTTCCTCTTTCTGTTCAGAGTTGTACGTGTAGTTGATCTTCATTTTCTGGGCTTTTTGTCTAAGTATTTACCAAAATCTTCCCTTTTAATACTGCTTATCCCTTTTTATGCTATCTCTTTACTGTTGACATACATAAAATTATGATCTCTTCTACTTAGTGGCTCAGGTCTTACATGAACTGGAAGTAATACGTACCAAATAATTTAGGAAACCCCAATCTTCTTAAAAGCAGCTGTTCCAAATTGCAATAGCTTTGTCTCTGAGATGAGGGCCTTTCTCAGCAGAAGGTGGCTTGTTAGCGTTGTGTCTCATTAGAAACTAATTCATGCATCACCTTAAATAAGTAGTACTTTAATAATGATTTTGCAAGGCTGTGTGAAGAAATGAAAATCAGGGCAGGTAGAGCGGGGAGGTGGCTTCTGTAAGTACATCAACGGGACTTCAAGGAGCCTGCTCTTGTGTAAAGCGACCGAATGTTTGTTGACTCAGTTCCAAAACTACTATAATATAGTGATAGCCAAACACTCTTCAATATTTCAGTGGCATAAAATATATTTACTCGGAAGCTATTAAGATCAATTACGACTGATATCGAATTGAATCTTCCTGATTTCACACCTGTCTGCCCTCTCACTGTAGCCGCGTTGCTTTCATGCACTCCGAGGGTTTCACAAATGGCTCAGGCTGATGTGCGGCCACGCTGCCCGCAACACACGTGCCCAGCTGTGCCCTGGCCCTGTGCTCCTGCCTCTTCCTTCACATCTGTTCTACCACGCATGAGGCCACAGAAGAAGTTGCTCATCTAGCTGAAATTTAACTGAAAATTAAGAAGTGTTTTAAATCAGATCAGTGAGATGATCTGATGTGTAATGAAACTGAATAATTACTTGGCCTGAAACAATGTATGGGCCAGGACTGCAATCAGACCTGAAGCAAAGGATGGGACTGACCCTTTTGCAGTAGCCTGCAGGTAGATCAGTTTAAGGCAGCTGTGAGTTTATTATGCCTATGGTGTGCTTAGCAATTTGCCTAATGCACTTGGTAAGTGACAAAAATTCTGTTTGAATTTCCTTTTTAAGTGGGTTATTTAATTGTAGAGTTCCTCTGAAGGGTTTAGCATATTTTTATAATATTAATCTTGCAATTTGTAAATAATCTTGTTTGTTTGTTTTTTATCACATAGGTATATCTCTTACTATACTCATTCTGCTACATGGAATTACTTTGGTCTATCTTGTTTAGAATCTCACTTCCCTTCTTTTTCCCTCATTACTTCTTTCTAATAAAGCTTGTCTGGGTTAACGTTGTCATTTCAGGTAACAATGAAACTCAAGAGTTTTAGTGAGAAATTGCCCCAAATCATCATGTAGTAAGTGGGAGCCCAGCCCACCATTGTTTCTTCTCTCTTCTATTGTGCCAAGAAGGATTCATTGCTTGGTCTAGAAAGAAAATGAAGCACAGCTTGTGTCTATTATATTTTCCTACTGTTCTAATTATCTGCTCTGCAAACAAGTACCAAAACAGAGAAGCCTAAATAACAAGTGCTGTGTACAGTCTTGGAAGCTCCTGAATTGTAGTCATGGTTTGCCAAAATAACTTAGTGACTCAAATTACCTTCAGCTCTCTCTTCTACAGTAAGTGTTACATATCAATGATATATTTTTTGTCTGCTATACATGATGTTTCAGTGGCTAAAAATGTTGGCACTATGAGATGCTTTAAAGATGAAAAATGCAGTTATTACCACGCTTATTTTTTGCTTTTTAAGGATTTAAAGATCTGTAATCATTGATGCAAAGATTCTTTTTTTTTTCTCCAAGTTCCATTCTTGTGCTTACTTTAAAATCTAGCTTAGACCACAGGCAAAGGTATAAGCAGAAAGTTAGGTCCTACTGGTACCAGTAGTACTACAGCCGGTATGCAAGTGCTTCGCGGAGAAGGGTCTTTACTCGAATTTTGCAATTCAGGCATAGAAGTGCTTATGGGGGAGAAAGTCCCTTTGCATGGGTCTGGGAAACATCCCACGGAATTCCTCAGCCAGGCAATTAAGTCAGCCTAGAATGCTCCAGATGAGAATAGCATGCTTAATAGAAGGCAAAGTTGCATTTCATAGATCTGGTTATTTTAATTCAGAGTGAAGTCATCAGTGTGAATGTTTCCTTCAGTGTGATGATGACCAGAAGCCATTGCCTATTGTACTGTGATTGGCCTTTACCATTTGTGGTTTTAACTAAATTCCACTGATTCTTGTTTATCTGTCCTCCTTCATATCAATTATTACAGCAGAAATATTTTAGTGGTAATATCTGCTCAGTTAGAAGAAAAAAGGCCCTGGAAACTTTGAAAAGAAAAATATGGGCTCATTTTCATATCTACTTTCCAACCTTCAGCAAGCTTAGTAAAGCATGTGGATTATTAGGTATATAATTGTACTCAAGCATCCTCTGGTATCCATTTGGCACTTCATTTCAAGGTAATCATTTAAAATAACTGGTAATAGAAATCACCTGAAATTAAGCTAGTTTTTAAAGACATCCAAGCTTAAGGCCAGGAACCCCCTGAATCTTGATTGTTATGCTGGTCTTTAAGTGAGAACATGAGTAAAGATGAATGACAATAATTTCATTATTTGGAAGTATTATTATGTACTTGGATCTGTGCTTGAATGGTTCCTGGAATGGTTGCTTATGGCTGTCTTTGAGAGCATTCTTTAGCAATTTCTGAGTGAGGACTTGGCAGTCCTTGTGAGTACAGTCAAAAGCATCAGGAAAGAACATTCAGGACTCTTTTGAGATGGTTTCCAGAACTTACTAATCTATTCTGAAGAAATTTCTTTCCAAAAGGTAAACGAGACCAGCTTTTTTTCAACAGGAAGGGGGTAGCTGGGACCTGGAAGCCATGTCTGGAACATTCTGCAAGAAAAATGGGTACTGCTGATTGAATGTCATGCATGAATAATTTGTTTTGGAGAAAAGTTTTGGAGATCGATGTTCTTGAGATGGGAACCTGATGACTGTTTCCTCTTGGTAATAGTGGAAGTTGTTCTGTCTAGGCAGAGAAAGGACCGTATTCTAGCCTTCCAGTGGGCAAAGGATCATGACAAGTGTAAGAAAAAGAATATCCTGTTAGATTTTCAATTTGCTTTGCTTGTGAGACAGAGCCAAAAACATGTTTCCTATTAAGTTCATTTGAAAATGTTGTATATAAATGTCATATAGGTGGTCTTTGTTTTGATTTTTTTCCCCAGTGACCTAATCTATGGTCTTCTGTTCTTCCATTTAAATGACCTATGATTGACCAAAGATTTTAAGTCTAGAGTAATATCTGTATCATGTGATTCCCATTAAACCTCTGTATCCAGAGAACAGGTTACATGTCTTCATCATAACTGAAGGTGTTGTGCTGTTTATTTGAAAAGTATTTTGGATATGCTTATTTCTACCCATGTTAGGGAACCTGAGCAGAGCAGCTGTTACAGGAATATCACTTGTGTCAGCTGTGAGGACAGTTCTTTCAAATAGTACCAAAGGAATAAAATTGAGGTATGTGAAACATTCTTGGTATTTCAGACATTTAAAAATGAGTTATTTCAAACTATTGCATAGTTCAGGAGATTATTTATGTATCGGTGAGAAAGCAAGCTTTCAACTGCCTGGAATTAACTCTTCATCCCAATCTCATATAATGAAAAAAAAGCGTTTCTCAGTCCATGGCTGGAATGCCCACTGACATCTATAGTCTGGCTGCTTCTTCACTAAGGATGAGGCTTGGGTCCCTGGATGATGGCTGACATGCGCCCACCTCTGAAAACACGCCTGTGTCTGTGGAAGCCCGCGATGACCAGAGGCTCCAAGTCTGAGTTATCAGTCAGTGTCCTCTTTGGATACCGGTAGAGAAAATGTTCTGTTCTCACATGGCAACGATTGCATGTCCTTATCACTGTTTGCCAGTTCCCAGCTGAAACATAGACCATATGTTTCTCAAAAGAGGGAGGATGGGCATCTGGCACTATTGCGTCACCTAACTTGTTGGCTTGAGTTCTAGTTTGCTGTATATTTCTCAGTTCATTTCCTTGGGTGTTACCCTGACAGCGCTTAAACTACAGGCTGAGGTGCATAAAGATGAAGTGCAGGGCTGCTGGGAGCTTATATTCACGTTCCTAATTTTAAGTGCATTCATACTAATTGTGGTCAATGAAAAGTGTGCAGTTTAGCTAGTCTCTCTTGCTCCCTGGCAGCCCCAGACATATATGCCAAGCTCAGTTGTGAAAGATTTTTTCCAGCAACAGCATGTGGCTCTCTTTGGCAAACTCCCACCAACCGTTTTGTTGGCAGCTACCAAGTAGCCTCTGGATCTCTAATGCAGGAAGGCTGCTGATGGGCTTCGGATCTACATATTTCTCTGGAAGTAATTTCTTTTGACCTACCTTTCAGTTCTGCAAATGCTCATTTACTTTATATTTATCTGTTTGGTTCCAAACCCCACATAAGTCTCTCAATACGTATAGATCTACTTACAGTTGAAAGAAAAATTTACATGCCAGAAATCCATGCTGTCCTTTGCCCTTCCGCTTTTCATTTGTACACCATCTTTTCATTATACATCTGTAAAAGCTCTGTGTTCTCCAGAATTCATATCCTCTTCCTCTTTCTTGCTTGATTAGGACGTTTGAAAAGGATGGGCTAGATGCTGGCTGCTTTTGGGGACTGGCTTGAGACCTCAGTATGGTCCTTCACCTTTTCTTGTACTTCTACAGTGGCAAGCCAGATGTTCCCCATGACTATTAGCGTAGCTAGAGATGACTAGAGGAGGTGTACCAGGCATGCCAAAAGATATTCTTTCTGTCTGGCAAGTGCTGACAGAATTGAGCCTGTTGGCACTGCACCTGTCTAGCAAGATGTAAGTAGTTGCGTTTCATACCCTTTCTCAGGAGACCCGTTGCCCTCCCCTTCTTGGCACAGGGACTGCAAATGCAAAACTAACTGCCCACCTCTTTGAAGTGCTGACATTTGTACCAATCTGTCAACTTACATTTTCTGCTGGCAGGCACTGCTCCGCTCTGTGCTTTTATTTGTCGTTACACAAGACAGTCTTTCCATGGTTGTCTGCCACTTAGAAACACATGTGAATTAAACCTCAAAATATTTCTGTGACTTAATGGAAATAACCCTAAGTTATATATAAGGGAAGGTGGAAATGCTGTGGAGGCACCAAATCTGTATTAGGAAGGAGTTCCTAATTGATGGAATAAATTTCCCTGTGGGCAGAGCAGTGTCCCCTCTGTTTCCTGGTATTAGATTTTTAAGAATGAAGAAGATGAGGATGACAAGTAACAAATTTCACATAGTCTCTGTTGACCATAGCATACTGACAAACACTCTCTTAAAAAACTTGCTATACTATGTCTTACACCATAGCGGGTACTTTCTGTGTCATTTTTATAACAATTGTACCATACAAGTTCTTCCAGAAACCATAAAGAGGTCGAGTGCTGAGGAAAAGACTCCTCCCAAACAGAGTTTCAGCGCTAACCTCTGGGAAAAAGTGTGCTCTGAGTTGTACTTCCATAACTTCTCTGAAGGTAAAAGTAGCTTCTTGGGTGAAACTGTGAGCAGAATTTTGCCCCAAAGTCCCATTGAGTATTGTCAGATTTAACATATCAATAGCAATAGATGGAGTGTTTCTACGTTCTTTCCGTTTTGTCCATATGCTGGAAGAAGGGACCATATGTGGTCCCAAAATGCATATACATCTGGGAGAAAACAGGGAATAAATGGAAAACAACAGCTTTCCTTAAAATCGGGTATTCAGATAGAAATTACTGCATCTTCCAAACACAGAATTTAAAGGTGAGTGGGTGCGAATAATACCATGCCAGAATTTTTACAGTTTATATATTCCTGCTCTTTCTGTTTTCACATGCACTTAGTAGAAACCAAGACAGTTCTTCATTGGTTTTTTGTGAGTTTTAGACATGTTGCAGGCAAAAAGCAGATCTGTCATATTTTTCATCCATCAATGTACAACTTCAGTCCTGTAGCAAGTCATTGCATAATGTGATGTTTAACATACTGCTGTCTAAAATCCTTCCATTTGGAGCCGTTAGTCTCCTAGGTAAATTTTGGATTCTCGTTTTATCTTCCTCACCACTGATTTTTTTTTCTGAATGAAGATACCAGTATTATCACTGAAGTATTTTTACTCAAGGTGAGTTGTTCTAGTTTGAAGTAAAACAGGACCCATTCTCTGTTTTGTAATTTTACTTTGCAGCTAAACCTCTTCTGACGAACTGAACTTTCTGAAATTAACAGCGTATTGTGCAGAAAATGCTCACTCTCAGAGTGATAAGACCTGATTATTTGTCCTTTATGCCAAGAAAGGGGATGCAGAGAGGCTCTTGCTTATCCTTATTGCTATAACAACCAAGGGCAGCCAACTTTATTTGCCCCGTCAGAGGGTGGGAAGCGTAAAAGCGTAGAGGGGTCACACCTGCAGGGAGGAGCAGACAGGACAGGGGACCCAAAACTGACCAACAGGGTATTCCATCCCATCTGCCTCATGCTCAGTATAAAGCTGAGGGATCAAAGGGTCAGCTCTCTTTCTTCAATGGCCGGTGTCCAAGGAGGCCTCTGTCTGTTCATCTGCCTTTGATCCTGATCCCTGCATCCCTGAATCCAGATCCAGAATCCAGCTCCCGTCTGTCACTGACTCCAGTCTGGGACTTTCCCAGTGCCTGTTGGGGATGCAATCGTCATTGTGGAGCTCAATACTGGGTTTGTGTATGGTGTATATTTTTCATTCATTTTTTTAAGTTAATTTATTAATATATTCATTAAAGTAGTTTTGTTTTTTCTAAACTCATAAGTTTATTTCTCTCTCTCCCTCCTCTCCTTGGAGACAGAGGTGGGGGAGAGCATCTGTCATTCGTTTTCACTGGCCAGTCTGGCCCAAACCATGACAGTGAGTATACTACGGCGAGGTGATAAGTTTTAGTCCTTATGATGCAGCAGAAGTGTGCAGCAGTGAGGTTTCTCCAGTGGTGAAACCCACTGAAGAGAACCCAGTCGTCCAGCTCCCGGCTGTATCTGGTTTTGCAGCCCGTCTGGACGGGAGCGCTGGGTGCCCTGCTGCGCTTTGAACCGGCGACTGCAAACACGGTGCGGATACCCTGGCCGCAGGCGGCTGCAGCTCAGCACACCGCTCGAAATAGCGCACCGCAGGACGAGGGCTTTCTGCTTGGGTGATGACTGAACACTATGTAAATCTGCAATCCCGGCATAAAAGCACTTTCTCTGGGTAATTAAGAATCTTAACACACACATCCCACCGCCACCCCCCCTGACGATCTGCTACTGCTCATGTATTTGGCTGGAGATCAGCAGTGTCTGCCAAGCCAAATTACTGGAAATTAATTACCTGGAGCCTGATTCGGAAGTTTTGACTCACCTCTTCAGTAGGTCTATTCAACCCAACGTGATTATTTGAATCAATATGGATTTGGAAGTGAGGCCCTTGCTTCCCCAAGTTCCACTGCTCTGCGTGGTGAGCAGCCTCACCACATCTTCATTTCTGCCCATGAGAACATGTAAAGCTACAGAATTTCATAGCTTTCAGGTCCATATTAAATGGATCAACACTGCCATCAAGCAAACCTCTTGTTGACAGGAATCCATTGACTTCCACTCACTCACAGGCATGGTTGCTTCACGTCCAGATAAAACAGCTGCTTCATGTACTCACAAGCACAGACTGTCCCTGTTAGATGGAATATGTTCAGGGAAATTTTTAACCTGTATCTGTGGAGCTGTTATTTAGAGTGTTTTTCCTTTCTGCATGCAGAAATGTTCTGATATTGTCTAAATTAAGTAAATGTTGAAAGAGGCGTTTGCCCATGAAACTATCTTCAAAATACCCTGCTGCAATATTGGCGTTATGCAGTGGATATTTCATAGTGTTCGTACGTACATTAGCATCTATATTGTGCTCAGCGTTGGGGCACCAAGGTGTTTTTTTCTTTCTGAAACAAGATTGTGGGTGCACTCAACAACTATGGCATCAAAGGGTCAGGATACGTGTGATGGAGAAGGGCATTTCCCTTGCGTTAGGATGTTTCTGTCTCCTGGAAAGAAGTGGATGCTCTTTGTAGGCATATCCCTCTGTATTTCTGCTGCTGAATAGTTTAGCCTGTTTTTATCACTGCAGCATTCTCTTTATAGTCTATGCTCTCATTTTGTGACTTTCCAGAATCTGTGTTTTGTTTTGTTTTGAAGACAAAGAGCTGCAAAAGCGACTAGCCAGAATTGCTGTTGGTGAGGTTTAAGCTGCCGTGTTTTTCCTCACATATGCAAAGGGTTAGCAGCACAAGATCAGGCAGCGTAGCTGAGTGGTAAGTTGTTAAACTTGGATAACTCAATTGTTTTTGATCCTTTGCCCACACCCCAAGATTACAGGGTCTTAATATCTGAAGTGAAAAGCAATGTTATTGAATTAGTGGTAAAAACTCTTTTAGTAGTGGAATTAAAGAAATGCAAAGTTACCATCAGAAAACTATCTGTAAAATGCACTTCTTGAGCTTCTTTCACAACCAGAAAGAAAAAAAAAAACCCAAACCACCTTGCACTTTTGCCAGTTTTTGCAGTTCCATGGAAGCAAAAAAAGCAAGCAAGCTATAAAGGGGGAAGCTGCTGTTACTGTGATCATAGCGTGGGAGTGAAACTAATTGTTTAAATATGTATTAACTAGCAATTACCCTGGCTTAAGATAAAATCATTGGATTCAAAACATAGGGAGATCACAGCTGTACGTTTCTGTTAGTGATTTTGCAAATCATAAGATCTACACACATGCAAGCATCCCTGGCACAACCCATTTTGCAAATGGCACAATCAGTCTTCTAGGTTACTGTAGTACTAAAGACCAAGAAAACCACCCAATATTAGCAACATCTAAGCTGTGGAGGAAAAATCAAAATAAGCTGAGAATGACATCATAAAGTGTTTGGATGTTAATGTCATGAAATCCAATATAAAAAATACAATGAAATGAATGAAACATTTTCCAGAATCTCATCCCAAAAGGTATTTTCAATTAAAAAATCATGCTACAGAATGCTTAGTAGAGAAAAAAAACAATTCCTGAAGGAGGAAAAAGAGGAGAATCAGTGATCAGGCAAGTGAGAAAAGGTGCAGGGTCTAGTTATGGGAATCGACATCTTATGCTTGAAATTATGAAGGAAGTTCAAGGAAGTGGCATAGCTCCTGCTGCCATTGGAAGGACCAGAATCTTAACTACGTGGTTTATTAGGCTCAGTCTTGAAATAGTTTCATAAATGTCTGCATCTAAATTTGAGCATACTGCAGTGTGGTCTCGTTTCCCCACCTGGTTGGTTTTTGTTTATTTTTCAAGGATGAGAAGTGGGGAGCAAGAAGGAGAAAAGATTTCCTAAATAAAGGTGTTTGGGTTTTTTTTTAGGATTCTGTAGACCTTGACAGAAGCTGGTCTATGACATCATCTGAAAAAACAAACAAGCAGCAATTCAGATTGATGCCCTTTAAAACCTAAGTCAGCAATCCAAACTGATAATAGTAAGCTATGATTTTTCTGGGGAGGCCATGTGAAGAAACAGTACGTCAGTAGAAATTTTTACCTGTTGTTTTGATAACGATGTAGCCCAATGTGAAAAGTTTAGAGCCTGCTTCAGGACATACTGTATATGATCAGTGGCTATCTGGTAATGGCACAGCGTACACCTGCAGTGATGGAGGAAAACAGGCAGAGTTAGAGAACTTTTTTGAAAACCCATTTGGGAGCACTCTTACAGCCTGGTCGTTGCCTACGTTATATTTCCCAGCGACACCTCCTTTGTTGAGTCCGAAGGGCTGGAAGTAGAAACCCAGCAGGAAAGAATGCTGAGATTTTGAAGCTTTTTGCGCTTTGTGTAATGGAGGGAAGAATTAATTCATCAAAAAGAGAAAGGTATAACTGCATTGTTTCTCAGGAGAGTTCCCCAGAGGCTAAGAACAGGTTGGCATTAATGTGTTCTTTCCTTTTATTGCCCTGGGGCGGCTGTGGGGAAGTCGTTCACCTTTGGGCAAAAAAGTAATGTTATGATCCAAATTCTGCTTGTAGTAGTTTTCCCATGAAGCTCAGTGGGATTTTCTTGACGCCGCTCACTTTACTCAGGTAAGCAGTAAGTTTACATACCCGTGTGATAAAGAGTTACTGGCAGAGGACCTCCTCTAGAGCCAGCTTTCTTCTTCCCCAAATTATTCCACTCTGTATGGAAAGTCCAGCTGGACACACCAGAGGAATATTTTTGTGAGATGCCTGATTGATTGTTCTTTCTATATTTTCTGGCTGTCGAATAGAGTCCAGCCAAGCTAAATGTTTCCAAACAGCAAATCCTTCCAAAAAGGGGAAGATCAGTTAAATATAATTTGAAAGTGTATTAGGCTGGCTTTCTTGTATTTCCACTTTTTCAGATTTAAAAATGATTCACTTGGACATCTGAATGAACTCGTTCAAGAACTTTGACACTTTCCTACTTCAGGAAAACAAAATGAAACGGTTCTCAGAGGATCCTCGTAAAAACCTTTTACCGTGTGCTTAATCGCAGGCAGCGGGAGGTGCAGAATTCCAGCAAGGTGCCGGGGGAGCTGCACGTGTCGCGTTTCCTCTGCCCTTTGTACACGGACTCACAGGCATGCACACTTCCATATCGCTTCCTGAGCGCTGCACGGCTACTTTATTATACTCAAATTGTCTCGGCAGCAGCTGGGGAGGGTGAAATGGCAACCAGAGAGAGAAAGGCAGAAGGTTGTTCTTAACGGTATCAGTTGATAGACTTAACTGTATGTTTACTTTAGAACTGAATTTTCAAAAGGGACTTACCGTTTCGAGTGCACATTTTGAGAAACTTAAGGCTTTTTTCTTTTATTCAGAGGTCACCCAGTGTTTGCTGTTTCTCTGAATTACAGCTGGAAGTTTGGGGGCTCAGCCAAGTCCCCATAAGTCCCTTTTTAAACAGCACATCATTGGTGTTTAACAGCAGCTATCCAATGTCTGCAGATACTGGGTCATGTCTCTGATCTATTAGCCTTTTTAGTGTCTCATTTGTATTGAAGCATACCCCAAATTAAAAGCAACATGAGGTCATTTAGAAATAAATCATCATCTTTTACTAAGTTACTTACATTGCAAATGGTACTTATAGTGACTTCCCCACCCCCTTTTTTTGTGTTGTGGTGATTTTGTTCAATATGACAGATAATTACATCTTAGTTGATCCCTTGGCTATTGTACTTAAAAATGGCTGGTTTTGCTTAATTCACTTTTAATTCACCAGTTGCCTGCAGCCTACAATAAAATGAATGCAAACTGTGTTTAAAAGCTTTAGAAGGCAGATCTGACAAATGCAACATAGGATTTAGAGACAAAAGGCAATTGGCCACTTCTACCAAATCATATCCCAACTAATGAGAGGGTTTGGGATCAACAGAACTCTTTGGTAATTTGGAGCCTTCTGACAGGCAGCTAAATCTACTGCTGTCAGAAATAGGGCACCATGTTGAAGTCAAAGCAGAGCAACATTCTGGGAAATGTGGGAACAGAGGACTAGAAGGGATTGCCTGGGTCATCAAGTCCAGTTTTCTACTGCTGTAGACATCCATGTTTCGTAATCCCTTTCATTAAGTTACCGAGATCTATCTTAAAACTAGTTAGGTCGTTTGCCCCCACCGCTCTCCTTGGCTTGCTGTCACAGAACCTCTTTCTTCTGATGGTTAGAAGCCTTCTAATTTCCAACCTAAATATATTCATGGCCAGCTGACGCCCATTTTTTCTTTTGCCAACACTGTCCTGAAGCCGAAAAAAATCTCTCTCTTTCACTTCAATCCCTTGATGCAGGAGATAGCATGTTGCATTTATTCATTCTGCTGCAACTATTCAAGCTAGGTCCTTTGGGTTTTTCTCTTGTAAGGGCATCTGCATTGTCCAGGGATGCTCTTTTCTGACCAAGCTGGTCACAGTTTGAATCCTTTTTGACTATGAATAGCAAGGTTTAACCATAGTGTACCAGTGTGAGATCTTACCAGTGCCTTGTACAAGGGGCAGCCCAGCATAGTGGTTCCAAATTAAACTGGTAACTCAGATGTGAAAGAGCATGTCTGCAGCTGTCACAATTGCAGTTCATAAGCAAAAAGATAATGCAAGCTAAGAAATAGGTTTTATCCAGGCTTACTACGTGAATTCAAAAATGTACCTTTGAGATTTTTCAGTAGAATCATAATACTATCACTCTAATTAAAGCTGCCCATGAATTAATTTGTCCTATATGATGCTGTTGATCATCCTCAGATAGTGTGAGCAAAGTCTTTTTTATTAGACAGGGCATATATTAGATTGCTTGCAATGAGCTAATATGTTTGTATAGGGTGAATAATGAACCGAAACACATTTAAAATAAACTAGTTCTGTCATAGATTTAAAGTACTTAGGATTTGGAAAGCTTTGCTTTACCAGTAGATGGCACAAATCAGCTTGGTTTGGTTTCAGAACATGTATAAAGAAAACATTGAATAAATAATGAAATTGTAATAAAGCTCTTCTCTTTATGGGAACTAGATGACAGCAAAAATTATAAACAGGAGAGTAACATTCATATTTTGCATTATATTGCCCTGGTGGGCTTTTTGGTTGAAATAATTTATCTGCCAAGGCACTAAACTCTGCATCTTAAGGGATTTTGACCCAATTTTGGCCTATTCAGACCTAAGCAGAAATGCCAAGGCAGTCAGTGGTTTTGGATCTGGTCCTGATTTCATAAGTGCAAATCCTCTTGTTTTCTCTAGACACTTTGCCTTGCACAGAGTACACATTTGACCATTTACTTCATTGGTAGGGTAGTTTGGTTTTTCTTCCAAGAAAGAGTACACTCTCACACTAAATCTTTCATTCCAGCTGTTTAAATACCAGTTGGCAAAGAGTTTCATCCATTGAATTGCCAACTCTTTTTAATTGGCCTGATTTTAACTCGGGGCATTTGGTACTTTGGAGGACAGCTCTGTGTCTTAGAAGGCACATCCCACACTGAGATGTGGAGGAGTGATTCTGACAAAACTCTTGCCTCATCCTCTACCCCTCCCTTGCCAACCATGTGGCCACGATTTTCATGGGGAATCCCAGCCCTGGTGACTGGACGGGTTGGCTCCTTACTTCACAAAATAGGGCTGTATTACAGAGCAACGAGGCAGTCCCAGATCAGCCAGCTACCTCCCTGTCCTCTTAGGTGTTGCCTCCACCCTGCTGGCAACCAGGGAACCATGGCCCATTTCTCTCTGTCTCTCTCTGTCCTTCTCTTTTCTTCTACCAGGTCTCTTGACCGTAGGTTCCTTGCAGGCACCATCACAGCACATTTGCTTCAGGGTTTCTAAGGATGGTAGACTTTTCCTTACCAGACCACAGCCTTTGTATGACTTTGTTGACAACGTTTCTTGCAACAGGAGAGAATGCAAGAAAGAAAGAAAGAAAAATGTTAACTGGCATTGTTTCTAAGTTGATTTTGTCAGTTTGATAGGATTAATTGTATTCTGGCTATCCAGCACAGAAGGAATTCCAGTTCAACCTAGCTATTGTGTAAAAGGTCATTAACAATTGGATGAAAAAAAGCTGGTTTGGTAGGAGGACTTGGAACAACAACACAGGATCTTGAAACAATTTTATATTTTATTAACTGAAAGGCTGATCAATAGCTAATTATTGTTGGGATAAAAAAAACCCAACCTCTTAGCCACTTTCTTCCCTCATAAATAAAGTTACAAAAAAATCTCCTTTGAACTGTAGTGAGTCAATATAACTTGGACAGACATTTACCCAGTTATGAGCTGTTAAATGAGGAGGTTTCCTTACCAGGGAAAATGGCACATCATGTTGTATAATAGAAAAAAAAAAAAAAGGCAAAATAACTGCCTTTCTCCTGTTTCCTTTAACTTCTTTGTATGTAATGAATATATTACACCTCGGCCAAGGAAGTCAGTGGGGAAAACAGGATTTAGCCAACAGCATGTGTAAGTTCGGTTTGAGTTATATTCTAGCTTGAAAGCTCTTTTATTCTTAAGTACGAGAGGGAGCTGTGTTAGGAACTCTGCCAGTTGTGTGTCACTGTGAAACACTGTCCTGGAGGAGCTTAGGTGCCAAAGGAGGGGTGCTCAGGAGCTGTGTTCTCCCCGAGTGACTCAAAAATCCCCAGAAGAGACAACACAGAGGTGAAGGTGCTACTAATGACAACAGTCTGCAGCTGATGAGTTGATGCTTCACAGGTTTTGGAAGGCGACTCCGACTTGGCTCAGGTGGGGAGGACCTTGAATTAAGAACAGAGATTTGAAATAAAAGAGGAAGGCAGGATGAATTTTAGGAGCTGCAAAAACCCCCTTGTCTTCGGTGATGTGGGTGTGTTGGGTGGCTGCTAGGTGGCACTAGCACACGCTCATGTCGCAGAGGTGATGTGCACCTGGGCAGGCAGGTTCCTTCTGGGACTCCTGCCCGGCACGATGAGACGGCGGCTGCCTATATCCCAAGGCAGACCTCTGCCCTCATTGCTGCCTTTGCGACTGGATTTTAGGGATGGGGGGAAATGACTTTCCCTTCATGCAAACCGGAGCCTGTATTTCAGTGCTTTTAATCTTTAAATGCACTTTGTGATTCTTCAGGGGTGAAGGATTTTGTGGAAATTTAATTGCTGTTGTGGCACTGCAGAGAGTCTGCGCAGCATAAAATCCTGCACGGGCGAGCCTGGGCTTAAACATGAGAACAGCCCTTCTATGCTCAGCTGTGGATATTTTTATTGATGACACTAGTTTTTAAATGCTCATGGCAAGGAGAGAAAATTAAATTCAGTCTTATGAGACTTATTGTGTAAATGGGGAGAGAGAAGACATAAAACCCATCCTGGATGATCATCAAAGCTTGGTAATTATTTTTATTAGTTGTGTAGCACCATTTCTGATTGCATTGGCGAGCTCAGTAAAAGGCGGTGCGAGTTTTAGAAGGGATTAGGATGAAAAGAGGGTGTCTGCCTTTCCCTGTCCATGAGCTAGAAGGAGTTTCATGTACAAGGAGCAGGCGGGGAGTGGAGGCAGAGGGAGTTACCGAGGAAGCAGTGGTGCCAGAGGCACTGGCATAATAATGGAAATGAAGAATAGGAGGAATTAAGAGCGGGGGTGTAGGCAGGGATGGACTTGTGCGGGGTCTGGAAGATTCCCTCTTGCCTCTGGTGTTTTCCAGGCAAATGCGTACTCATCTAATCTTTGCTATGGAGTGTGAATATCACTCTGAAAACTTCTGACTGTATCTAAAAGTGCTGTCTTCATTCTCCTACCACATGACTGAAAATTCAGACTGGGCTATCCAGACTAGATACTACCTTCCTTTTACATCTGCTGCTGAGCATTCACACCTTTTTTTAAACGCTACTCATGTTCATGCACACCTCACATATGAAAGGGGAACCCATGATACGCATGGCACCCTTGGCTCTAATGTTATGCTCGCAGCACCCTTTGTGCAGTGTTATGTCCATGGGGTTAATCCAGAAAAATTAGCAGTCTAGTTATTACAAGGATATATGTTTAAAGGAGTGTATGGAGTTACAGTGATGATGAACCTGGAGCGTGCTGGAGCGTGTCTAGAGAAGGGAAACAAAGCTGGTGAAGGGTCTAGAGAACAAGTCTTATGAGGAGCGGCTGAGGGAACTGGGGTTGTTTAGCCTGGAGAAAAGGAGGTTCAGGGGAGACCTTATCACTCTCTACAACTACCTGAAAAGACGTTATAGCGAGGTGGGGGTCAGTATCTTCTCCCAAATAACAGATGATAGGACAAGAGGAAACGGCCTCAAGTTGTTCCAGGGGAGGTTTAGACTGGATATTAGGAAAAAATTCTTCACTGAAAGGGTTATCAAGTGTTGGAACAGGTTGCCCAGGGAAGTGGTGGAATTGCCATCCCTGGAGCTATTTAAAAGATGGGTAGACGTGGTGCTGAGGGACATGGTTTAGTGGTGTTTTTGGCAGTGTTAGGTTAATGGTTGGACTCGATGATCTTAAAGGTCTCTCCCAGCCTAGGTGATTCTATGATTCTAACCTAACCCTGGTCTTTCCCAGGTACTGATATGGCAGTTAGATTTGGAGGGTGGTATGAGATTGGTACTAAGATACCCTTTGGGGAGTTTCCACCTTTGACACTTCAGTCAAAAGAAAAGATTAAAAATGGAACCTCCTGAGAGTCCAAATACCATTTAGAAAACTCTTAGGAGTAACCGAAGAGTTTGCCTCTCAAAGGTAATGCTGTTTCAGCTGTACTTTAATGGCTCTGAACACTTGCTGTCCAGGCTTCTGCCACAGGGCAAA
Source organism: Burhinus oedicnemus (assembly GCA_008921705.1). Classification (NCBI taxonomy): domain Eukaryota; kingdom Metazoa; phylum Chordata; class Aves; order Charadriiformes; family Burhinidae; genus Burhinus; species Burhinus oedicnemus. Next base: position 2,586,199 of record VFFE01007008.1, read on the forward strand.
TCTGGAGAAGCAGGATATCTTATAGCACTGCCAGACTTGTAGCTCAAGGCTGTCTGCATTTTTTGGGTCAGGTTTACGGTAGTTGTAAATGCCAACCTTGGTAAAGATACTTTAGGGATCAAGGTACTGGTTATCTGATCATGATCGGATGGATTTCTGCCCTGTTACAGACGGGGTGCTTTTAACAGAGAACTGGTCCGGGATTTTGTTGCTGCTACTGTTTGAATATACGTCAAAAAGTAAATAGCGATTTCTTCATCCAGGATGGAATATCTGGTCTGACATTCTCCACAGGTGAGTAGCCAGCCAGCTAATACTGACCAGAGAAACTCCACCAGAGTTCTTCCTGGGAACAGACAGAGAGAGATGCAACTTGCTAAATGACTTTCCAGGACCTCCTGAGAGCAGCCACTCTATGCCTGTCCGTTCATGGTCATTTGTTTTAAACCTGGGCTGTACCAGGGCTTGTCACACTCAAATACTGTTTTCTACACGCTTTCTCTCTTTCATCTGCCATCAAAATGACAGGTTTATATGGAACTGACACTTAGCAAAGACTTATCCCCATTCACCCTGTAAGAAGAGAAAGGGAACACAGGACACAGAGTTTTGAGACACTGACAGGAGGTATTTATTTATAAATATAACCAAAACATTGGAGGGGAAAACCAAATATAAATTTAGAAGATTTTGCTCTTTTAAAATGGTAGATAATGCACAGTTCGTAAGTTTGTTTCACAAAATATTTATCCAAATATTTTGAGTTTTCTGCATTTTGAGATCTTGTTTCCTTCATATTTTCCTTTTTGTCACCTAGTGTAATAAGGCGAGTGTTGTCCAAAGTATGTGAGCTTATTTTCCACCCTTTCCCTTTTTCCTTTCTCCTTTTTTGCTTTGTTCCTCTCTTCATTTTAGTTTTATTCTTCTGGAACTTTCTAAAACATTTAAGAATTCTTTAAAAGCTTTTTATGATTTAAGAAAAGCTACAGGGCAGTAAGAGGGAGTAGTAATTTCATAACACTCATTCTGCAACTTTTTGCAGTTCTAATACCTTTTAAAATTAGTTTCTAATTTCCCTAAGGGTTTTTTGGTTATTTTTTTAAAAGTTTCCAAACTGAGAAAATATTCAAAATCTATTGGCCTAAAAAGTCAAAAAGGAAGGATGAATACCCAGAACTCATTCAGTGCATTCAGTGAGCAAAAAGACAAAAAGGGAGATAGGGAAAAAATGAAAAGTCAACAGCCTTTCTGAAAGAAATCTGAAGACTTTTGTGAAAGTGAATTGGTTTCACAGATGCAGTGTCTTCTTGAAATGTTATATTAAACATTTAGTTTGTTTAGTTGTATGATCTCTACCACTTTAAGGTTTAATCTATGTATAATATTTTTAGGGTTATTCTAGTTAAAGGTACGATTTAAAATAAATAAGTAATGGTAAAATTTGTGCTGGTAGATTCCAAGCCAGAATTTGCTTAGAGCAGCACAAAAATATGCTTCTTCTGTACAGCCTCTTACACAATTGTGCCCAGTCTAGGTGCATTGAAAGGCTCTACTGGTATGTTTAAAACTACACAAGTTTATGTTGTGAAACAAATCTTGTGTTAGACATGCTCTGAATGTTCCCATGGTGTGAGCACACAAAATGCTTCTGCATAGCTTAGCTGTTAGGTACACGCCTGGTCTGTTATTGATGTCTAATCTCCGTAAACAATTTTGCCTAATTATGATCTAATCTTAAGCTATCCAATCTTAAATTGTATTTGATTTTTTTAACCCATTTTTATAGTTATTATTTTTAAACTCTGTTTCTTATATCATAGTCTTTGTTTGGAAGACCTGTACATTAATTAGGGTAGAAAATTTCCGTGCATGTTGGCTACAAATGCTGTGGGCTTATGTTTAAATGTCACTATACTTAACCAACTGAGATTAATAATATTGTTCTTTTGATGTGCAATACTTTATAATTAATGCAGGTACTACTTATTTTACACATAACAAAAGTAGTATATAGTGTTTTTTAAGGTAGTTTACTAGTCCAAAAATATGTGTAGGACTAAGCAATTGATATATTCTGCCTGGTACTAACAGTAGCACAACTGGCATGCTGTCTTACTGCTGGTTTATTTGTCTTCTCCACCTGTCATCTCCCATAGTCTTGTTTCTAAGCCTTTTGGTATGGGCTACTGTTTTTTTCATTGCCTGTATTTGGCATAAGAACGCTCCTAGGTGCTGTTGCAATGGTAGTACAATAATAAGTAGAGTGTACAATTATTTGGAAATATCATCTGTATTACCTCCCAACATTCATTAGAAATCAGTCAGTCAAATGCTTCTAATTCTAGTTATCATTTGTGGAAGCAGACATAACTCAATGTTCTGGAGAGGACATTGGTAGAGACATAGCTGTTCTCATACTGGAATCTGTCTGTATCTTTGAGAAAAAATTCAGCTGCATTTGTTAAAGTGGTTAGCTTGCATCATCATTGTTATCTATCTGCTTGCTTAGTAAAGCCAATGAAGAAGAACTTAAATATAGGAAAAAGGGAAGAAGTTATTCACGTGAAAAAGTCTGGAGTATGGTTTTGATTCAGGCTGTTTTTACTAATGGTTGTTTTGGAGGGTCATAGTAACACTGTGTTAACTTTTTATCGCGTAGTATCAAGAAAATTTGGTTATTTGAAATCAGGTCACTTGTTGCGTATGAAATTCTTGTGTCTGATGGGTGACGTGGTTTGTGAAGTATTTACTGGCCTTCAAAAAGCATGGCAGTTGTTCGACAGCATGCTAGTTCTACAAACAGCTTTAAGAAGGATTTTAATAGACACAAAGATAATGGAAGAAAGATGGGTCATATAGAAGGGAGTGCAGGGAACAGAGAAGAAGAGAGAGAAAGAGTAGGTCGAGGGAGGTTGTCCTTCCCCTCTACTCAGCACTGGTGAGGCCACACCTGGAGAACGATGTCCAGTTCTGGGCTCCCCAGTACAAGAGAGATGCAGACATACTGGAGAGTGTCCAGCAAAGGGCCACAGAGATGATTACAGGACTGGAGGATCTCTCATATGAGGAAAGGCTGAGAGGGCTGGGACTGTTCAGCCTGGAGAAGAGAAGTCACAGGGAGGATCTTATTAATGTATATAAATACCTGAAGGGTGGCTGTAAAGAAGATATTGGATATGTTTTGGAGACCCCACCTGGAGTACTGTATCCAACTTTGGAGTCCTCAGCACAAGAAGGACACGGACCTGTTGGAGCATCCAGAAGAGGGCCACGAAGATGACCAGAGGGCTGGAGCACCTCTGCTATGAAGACAGGCTGAGAGAGTTGAGGTTGTTCAGCCTGGAGAGGAGGAGGCTCCGGTGAGACCTTATAGCAGCCTTCCAATATCTGAAGGACACCTACAAGAAAGCAGGAGAGGGACTTTTTACAAGGGCATGTAGGGATAGGACGAAGGGTAATGGCTTCAAACTGGAAGAGGGGAGATTTAGAATAGATAGTAGGAAGAAATTTTTCACTCTGAGGGTGGTGAGGTACTGGTACAGGTTGCCCAGAGAAGTTGTGGAGGCCCCAGCCCTGCAAGTGTTCAAGGCCAGGTTGGATGGGGCTTTGAGCAACCAGGTCTACTGGGAGATGTCCCTACCCATGGCAGGGGGGTTGGAACTAGATGATCTTTAAGGTACCTTCCAACTCTAACCATTCTATGATTCTATGTTTCTGTGTTCAAAAGCTACCTGGACACAATCCTGGGCAACACACTCTAGGTGACCCTGCTTTAGCAGGAGGGTTGGACAAGATGACCTCCAGAGATCCCTTCCAACCTCAACCATTCTGTGATTCTGAGTAGAGGAACAGTGCATGAGGATGGAAGGAGGGCTTGTTGAGGAAGCCTGAGATATGAAGAACATCAAGCAGGGAACAGAATCAAGCTAACAGGCAGTTCTGGAGAAAGGGAACCTCCAAAGTCAGATGTGCAGAAAGGGCCCTTTGAACTTTCTGATCACCTCAGTTCCCTGATACCAGCAACAAGCTTGCCTGTGATTGTGCCTATCAGATTGAGAGTTTCTGTATCTCAGGAGCTGGCTCCTCTCTGACGTTGTCCTTCTCCCAACACATATATCCAGGGAGCACTACATTGGTTCCTAGTGCCCCTAAAGTGGTGAAGTAAGGTCAAACAGTGCTTGACTTTCTGGTTAGAAGGGTTGTGCAGCAGGACACTGAGGAGCCAGCAGTGGCATGTATGCAAGTCATCTGCAGATGAGCAATGCCAGAGTTTAGGAATAGCAGTGATAAAGCTTTATAGATAACCAGAGATGGGACTACGCCTAAAGGAGGAGAGAAAACAGGAGGTACTGCTGCCAACAGTGTTGCTCCACCCAGAGGTTCCAGTTGAACAGGATATCCGCAGGTCCCTTCTGTGCTGTACGCTTTTGTTGCAAATAGAAGGGAAGAATGGTTTGCAGAAGGGAATAAGAAGAGGAAAGTCACAGAAATATTCAGCAGAACTCATGGGAAGTGCTGTAGGAAGTATCTCTGTGTGTGTATATATATGTATACATGTACACACACACATATACATACTGTATGGCAGATACCAAGAGATCTTAAGCAAAACTGAGCAACAGTGGGCAGCATGGGTGTGCCTGTGTACCAGCATTTGCTGCAAGATGTAAGACAGCAGAACATCCAGAACATAATTTTTACTGTAAGCACCATAAGGCAAGATATTGCTGCATAGATGTTCTACAGTGTCCTGTGTGTCCCTTCTCTCATGAACTTCAAAAGCAGTAGTTGTGCAGCTATCTGACAACGGTATCACGTTTCTCCTTCCCAGCAGGCTTTTAGGAGCAAACTGAGACCTGTTGGTGGCAAGCAAGATTCCTCATGTACAGCCCAGCTCTGATTAGTTCATTCATACTGTGACGGTGTGGTTATCCAAATGGCAATCAAACTACACATGTATGATCAGCATCTTCATTATTGTCTCTGCATTTGTGTTGTGGTCTAAATTCTCGTGCCAGATCAGATACAAGTTTCACAAAAAACTAGGTATCATACATGGAATGAGTGGAGGAGCCTACTTCTTGTCCTCCAGCATCTCTTAAAAAGTCTACTTTTTGGTGGGATTACTTGCTGAGCTTCTCTTTGTTAAGGTCAACCTATTCACTAGGCCACTGCTGTGCTTCATCGTCACCTATAGGTTGATGTTCATGCATCAAATGTTTATTGGAAACCTCTTTTTCACTAATGAAGACTGTGTCCTTATCATAGCAGTTTCTAGCTGCCAATTCTGGAGCCAAATATCATTGTTTCACCTGATAGGGGCTGAATGGAGTTGCATCTCCTTTCATCCTCTGGGAAGCAAAAGGGACCTTCAGAACATGGTAGGATGTTGGGCAAGTTGCCAGATACCTTCTCCTACCTAAGGAAAGAACTGACAGCGAGGAAAAAGGCAAATGTTTCCATTGAAACTGCCTTACAGATCACCTTTCTTCCTGCTGCCTCCCAGCACAGTTGTCTCTCACAGCAGTCCATAGAAAACAGCTGCCACCAAGATATGCTGAATTTCTGCCATCCCTACAGCTAGAGAAGTGGTGAAGCAGTATGATAAATAGAGTGAATCAGGATAGAGAGAGGTGAATACATTATAAACTTCAAATAGACTAATCTTCAGTTGTTTTCCTGCGCAAAAGGACCTCTGGTGCATAGTGTTTAATATTCAGTCAGTTCATTTTCTTTGGTAGATGGGGGTATTCAGTAGTTTGTTGGTTTTTTGGAGTTTTTTTTCCAGTAGGTGCACGCAAAATATGTAACTTAATTTTGTGCATGGTGGTTAGCTCAGAAGATCTGGTTGCTTAAGTAGTTTTGATGTGCCCAGGATAAACGTCAGTTGGTGATGGCAGTGATTTGGTGTTTTGATAGCTGTATGATGCTTCACTAGTGACGGGCATAGCTCTTATCACCAGACTTGACTTGTTTCATGGCTTTTGATGATAATATCAGCAATGGGGATGCTGAGAGTTGCAAGCTTTTCCAAGTGGTATTACCTGATGCATTTGACGCAAGGTTTCAACTGACATGAAAACATACTCTTTTTCCCTAACAGTGTTTATTGTCTTTTTTTTTCCCATATCATGACATAGTCTGCAGCCAATCGGTAAAGCACTTGGCAGAATAAGTTAAATTTTTGAGAGTCAGTGACAGCAAGGCTTTGACTTTTTCTTAAATCTCTGAATGTTTTTCTGTTTGAAAGACCAGAAAGATCAAATTACCGAACTATAGATCATATGTAGGGATCCTGAAAAATTGCACCCCTGGGGATATTTCCTCATATTAGGAGCAGCCTGGAGATGGCACACATTGCTTGCTTGCAGCTTCCAGCTCGCTATTCTCTGGGAGAGGAGAAAAATGAATATCAGGAGAAAACTAAAGGCGGGTGAACTGTGAAACATTTGGGTGACAGCTTTTCTGAGGCTGTGGTAAATGAGAACAGCATGAGGACTCCTAGAGGATTACTCTATCTGCAAGAGATACTCAGAAGCTACTATAATAGCTTTAGGTCATTTTTTCCTTAACTCCCAAAGTTTAAGGCATAGCACAGAATTTAGCCCACTGCTCATAGCTGTAATGATTTCTCCTGGGATTTCACAGGTTCATGTGTGTATTCCTATGATGGATGAGTTAGGAAATTGTCAGCCACTTGTGCACACAAGTACCTTCACCGGGCAGATGTACAGCTCCTGTGCCTGCCACATCAAGGTGTTTGAGCAAAGTTGGTGTAACTGGAGGTTTGCACATAGCTGACAGTGCATGGGCAGTCCTGAGTTGGTTTGTCTGTGATGCTGAAAAAAAATCTCTGGAGAGGAAATGCTTTTTTGCAGTAGCATAGTAGCGTGACCTTCCTTGGCACCTGTGTAATCATCTGTATAACGAACATAAGGATAGTGTATAACACATAACCGAAGACAGTGTTATTCCCTAATGTGGGCTGTATCATTTGGACTGGTGAGAAATCAGGGACTGAATCACTCCTGTTCTCTCTGAACTTTTGCAGTATTCCTTATTTGTAGATGTTATGTCCCACATATAACTGGGATAGACTCACTTCAGGAGGTAGCATAGTCTCAGTAGACAATACATATTCTTGTCATGGAATATATTGCTTCTGGAGACTGTGGTGCTCTAAGTAGATGATTAATTTAATTTCTATTTGATATAGCTCAATCAGCTATATATAGCTGATTTGATGCAATCAGCTTTGTAACTAAAGAGCCTGGTTTCTTAAAAGTGATTAGACTCATCAGCTTGTCAGTTGTTTAGCCTCTAGCTGCCTAAGACAAAAGGTGTATGAAAAAGAAAGGACTTCCATGACATAGATCATCATCGGTAGCCTGTGGTTAACACAATGGGAAAAATTAATCTGTTTTCTGTAAGTTTCCAAGCACACAGCAGAGTCAGTGTATATCCTGAATGATGTATGGTTCCTTAATGACTGTAACTCCATATCCATATGACGTGTACTACATATAATAGTCAGTCTGTAGATCGCTGTATGTTGTCTCTATGTTTATGAAAGGCTAAAACAACTGACCCTTCCCGTGTTGCTCAGACACGGTTTCTGTCGATCCTATGTAGTGGTTGCCAGCTGCTGAGTGGAGGTGCAAGCTCTTTCTGTTCCTTTCCCACGTTCCTTACAGTTCTGTATGTACTTGGTGCTGTCATAAGACAAATCATTCTGTGCATAAACAGTATTTCAATTCCATCCAGTGAAACGGCAACAAGTACTTTCTTGGAATCATGAATGCCTTCATTATGTTGGTAGCCCCATCACTGTTAAGAGCAGCCCGGGCTTGGCTAATTATGGCATTGTCATTCAACCTCAATTAATTAACTAATGTATTTGCAGTCCGGGGGGTGGGAGGGAAGCCCTACATTAATGCTGACTGTTACTATTGTGAGGGAATAGCTCCTGGAGCAGCATTTAATTTGCATTTATTAGTATTATGGTGATGATTGATGTTTACCATTTGCATAAAATCTTCACAAAGCACTTGACAAAAGAGGTGCAAAATACCTGACCCAGTGAATTTGTAATCTAATTTTAGGAAGGTGCCACAGTGAATTAGAAAAACAAGAACTGAAAGGAATACAAAGATGAAGTTCAATGTATTAAACAAGTTTTACCATGCGTACTTCTTGTCCCTTCTCTCAGTTTACTTTAATAGCATGGAAAATGTGGGGCTGTAGGAAAGATCTAACTGAGCAAATAGCAGTGTGTTGAACAAGGGTATGACAACATCCCATGCACAATGTGGAAGACAGTAAAAATGCAATATAGGAAACAACAAAGTATTTAGGAAACCACAGAGGAGAAGAAAGCGCACAGGAGTCAGGGTCCTTTTGGTGGTCCACTGCAGCAGTGTAAGAACTTGTCATGTTCATGTGTCCTTTGATTGTCCTTTGCTCACTGTCAAGCCTCAGTGAGGATGCAATTCTTACCGATGTTTGGCAGAGAAGGTGATAATCACAATAGCTGCCTGTAATATTCTTTATCAACAGGCAGGTAGGAATGAATCACAAAGATGCTTGCTCATCTGGATGTTGTTGCTGCTTTCGAGTGTTTAAGGATGCCATCTTGCAATATTGGTATCAGTAATTTCCCTTTCTATCTTCAGTGAAATCAGATATGGTTCTTGTGCCATATGTATTTAGCATACTTGCTCAAATTAGTTGCTCCTCGGGCCTTGCGTCTTGTACTGCGTAGTGGTACCTCATCACTGTTGTGGTTTTGACTTTGTTAATCACAGACACACACACACACACAAAAGACTGTGCCTAGGAACTTCCCGTTTAATTAGATAAGAGGGGAAAGATGAACGTAGGCAGGCTGATGAGCAGTGGTGGCAGCAACGAGACCCTATTGACCAGTGTGATTTGCAGTGTCCTCACTGGATGAACGTCACGACCGTATGAACAGCATTATTGCTCTTCTCTGCCATAAAAGCACCATAACAAAGGAAAGTATAAGGGAGATTTTAAAAAGAACAACTAAATGGCTGTGTCAAAAATTATAGGGAACTCCCTCAAAACATTATTGTCAAGATGGGAGAATATATGAAAGTGCTTGTTTGAAAATGTAATATACGAATGATGGGGAGGGGCATAAGGGGCAAGAGTTGTCCTTTGGCACTGAATGAGAGATTTAAGGAGTAGAAAGACTAGAGGAGGCTCTGAAAAGAAGACAGAGTTCATATTTGATATAATTAAAAGGAAGAGAGAGTGAAGAGCTGCAAGGGGAAGGATGCTGTGGCATTTTTGAAAAATCCTTGCAGGAGTACATTTGTCAGGAACAGAAAGGACTTGGTGGTATACTTGGGTAAAATTTTTGCTGTGCACGTGGACAACAATGGCAATATATAAACATGTTACACAAAAAAATCTGCAGGACTTAAACTAGACTGCTTGTGCAAACCTTAAGGAGATCTGAGGAAAAGAAGCAGGTTATGAGTTTTTCAAACAAACAAGATTGTAACGGTGTCCAGGCACATATTTCCTGGGAGGAAAGATTAGGGCAGTTTTAATCTCTGTGTTAGTTTTAGGTGGTGTGGTGTTTGCTTCCATGTCTCCCAGTAGTGTCGTGTCCTCACGGCAGTGCAGACCTTTCAGTCTATAGCTGCCCCTGCTCTGATAGGTGCGCAGTAGGCAGTAGTGAAACTTCCTTTTGAGGAATATTTAAGTTTTTATTTTGCTGCACTGAACATGATGTGGAGTCTAGTCAGTGAAGAGATGGCAGAGACACAGGCTAAGATTTCAGCTTTGTTAAAAGAGGCAGACCCGGGATTCAGTATTAGTGTAGCTGCCTTTGTTTGTGGCTGAAATATCCCAGGATGAGGCACAGAGGAGAAGGAAAACCAAAGCCAGTATTCTGTAAGATCCCCGACAGAAATTGGAAGGGTGATAGTATAAGGTCACAGACAAGTTCTTCAAGATAAGGTATTTTCTTTACTGTCTATATTTATATATGAGATTACAAGCTTTATTTTTAGCTTATTAATGATCATGGTCTTCCTGTGATTTCCCTGGGTTCCTATGGGGCGGAAGTTCTTAAGGGTGATGGCACAGAGTAACAGAGAATGGTTAGACAGACTTAGTGTTAACACACATCCTGTACAGTGCAACAGATCCTCTGAAGGAGAATGTGTTTCCCAAGAGAGCAATCTTCCTGAAAATAAATGTACTTAAACATGCTGTAGGAAAAGATTTTAGAACACTGAGTCATCTGGAAGATGTTGTAGAATAAATGGGGAAAATAAATGGGAACATCACCATACCTTCGTCCAAATGTGATCCTAGTCTTCTTTAAAGGGTTTTGGGTAGGGGAGGATCCAGGGAAGTGTGCACCACCAACTACAAACTTTATACTAAGCAAGTTATTAGGAACTATAATAAAGGATAAAATTAGTGGACATAGAAATAATTATGATGCATGGCGGAAGAACAAGCATAGTTTATTTATGAGTGAATCATGTTTCACAGATCAATAGATCTGGTTGACATACTCTGCTTGAACTTCTAAAAATCATGTGACAATCTCTCAATAAAGACATTCAACTTCTTTAAGCTGTTATGAGTAAAGGGGTATGGTCAACATCTTTCATGGTTCAGGTCTTTCATGTAGAAACTCTTGTAGGAGGAAGGGGAAGATTTGAGTAGGTGGGAGAGCAGGCAGGAATGTAATTTGAAAGCCATCCCATTCCATCCACTCGACCCTTATTTCTCAGAATCTCTCTCCCTGTGTATTTTCTCTACTGCAACAATTGAGGGGAGCCCAGGTAAATTACTAGGTGCCAGGTATACAAAAAGCAAAATGAAATAGTTCCTCATGCAGCACAGAATTAAATAATGAAAATCTTTGTGACAGGATGACAAAAGTATAAATGGCTTCAGAAAGTGTTTGAAAAAAATCGTATGCTTTTCTTCTGTCAACTCTGGAGGCAACCTCTGGCTCAGGAAAACCCCAAAATACTGTTTGCCACAAGGTAGGAAGGAAGTGTCAGCCTTTAGCTGACCTCATTCTTATATTGTATCCCTAAAGAACCAGTGCTAATTATAGTTTGAGACAGAATAGTGAGTTGCCTCTGACTTTACAAAATGTGAGTGGCCTATTCTTAAGAGAAAGGGAATTCAGGGATAATATGAAGAAAGAAGAATTTAAGAAAAAAATGGAGCTGTTTGCTTTGTTGTTTTCACAAGTTCTGACTAGGGGAGGAACTGCTCAGGTGCTCACTATAGAAGGATGAAACAGCTTTGCTAAGCACAGATAGACTTTCTGGGTTTCCCAAAGAAAGCAAGAATTAGCAGAAGAGGCATTGTATTTAGGAAGTTTTTCTTAGAATTTGTAACCTCTGGGTTTTGCCTGTTAAGCAAAACAATGACATGCAAGAGTTCAGTAAAACAATTCTGTCTTGTTTATCTTGTGCCTTTTGAGATCGACTGTAAACACAAATGCTTTTACAATCCCTTAGTGCTTGGAAAACGGTATCCTTAAGTCCCAGTAGAATTTTAAAGGCATGTACATTTGGGACAGGCTAACGAACTGTGGGGATGACCTGCAGTGCACAGTTTGCCTGGAGACCCAAAACTGAAAGGTGATGCATTGACTAGACTCCTGAAGGGTTTGTTTAGCCAAAGACAAAGTGTTTGTGACTTCTGCTATCAGTTCGGTGAGTAGCCCAAAAGCAGACTTTCAGCTAGACTTTGTTGCGGGATGTCGTCTTTGAAGGATGTATTGAAAGAATAATTAAGTAGGTCAGAAAAAAAACAGAGGAAATCATAGAAATCCAAAGAGAACAAGACTATCTTTTAACCTCAAACCTCTGGATGCCCTGTCCCTCACATTTTGCTTAGTTTGTGTTAATTTAGGGACAAGTTCCTGCAGCTAGACAGAAACTATCACTCCTGCCCAAGTTTCCTGTTCATTACTAATGTCACTCTGTCCAGCCTCTGCTTCTGATTTCCTTCCTTGAAGGCCTGGTTTCCTTTGTTCTGCTCTGCATTTCATGCAGAGTAGTTATTCAGCTAGTTTCTTTACACTTCATCCAACTAATTGTGCCAGAGCTCTTTGAATAGGTTATTATTAAAGTTATAACAGCCCATTATTGTGCTTTGTCTGGGAGGGATGTGATGCACCTTTTGTAAACAAATGGTGGATTCCCCATGTAATAAGGCCTTCCATCATACAAGAGTTTCATAACAACTGTATAACATCAACTAGAATATATAAATTGTACACAGATTCCCCTCCTCCTTTCCCATAAATCAGAGATTATCAATGTACCTCTTGGCTACAGAAGTATTATTAAATATTCTGGTAAAAACAGCTTCAGTTGCAAAGAGAAGGAACCACACAAGGAGAGAAGCCCCAGGTAGAAACTATAAAGGTTGTGTTCAAAGAGCTTCAGAATGAAAAGAAGATGGAGTGATACTGATGAAACAAGTTGGCTCAGGGTGGGATGTTTTTGTAACGGGAGTGGTCAAAGCAAGCTCATGTGAGGGAATAATCTGAGGGAGAGTGAGAAGTTACGCATGGTAAAAGGGAAGTGATGAGGAAGTATATGATGGAGGTCAGGAAAGACCATGTTATATAAGCAGGTGGAGACTGGAGCCTACAAGAAGAAGGAGCACTGCTTCCCTAGCTGTTCACTTGTTAGGAACTTAGCTGAACAGTCTTGCTTTCTGTGCTTTTGGAGTAGCACCCCCGTCTCTCCAGATATACATCAGTCTCCACCAGAGTCCTATTGGTCTGGAGTTATCGTTCGCAAGAACGTGCAGTCCCGTGTTCCTCTGTGTGTTAGGAAGCATGTAACATATTTCTGCTGTCACCATAATGCCAACAGGCAAGTTATGGGCAATTGCCGCATCAGATGATCACCTCGGGCGTGATGTTGTTTGTGCCTTACTTCGCTTTGTCTACTTTGAAGTTGATATTGGTATGTATTTTTGCCATTTATTTCTGGTGCAGGCTTTATCTTATGGCTTGACCTCTTTTCATGCTCCTTGGGCTGTGCCTTCCCCCATGACAAGGGTGTGGGCAGGCCTGTTAACTTGTGCCATAAACACATTCCTTCCTTCAGGGTGGCACTGAGGATGAAGTAAGAGTTTAATAGGAACTTCTTCAAATAGCTATGGAGTTTTGTCTGGCGGGATGCGCACTGTGCTGTTGCACCTATCCTGCTGTACTGGCCCCGCATGCCTCACTGAAATAAATCTCTCACCAGTCGTTCATGTGGGTGTGTCTCCCACTCCTGCATCAGGAGGGAGTTCCAGCTGAGCCCTTCATCTATACGTAGGGATTGCCCGTCTAACTGTAGAGTTTGAACTTGGCTCTGTGCTTGTTGCTTTACGCCCTTGTATTGACACAAAGCAGATGTTTGTAGCTTTGTTGAGGTCATGGCAGGTTTTATTCTCTTTGGCCTTCCATACTACGGATCTCCATGTAGTTCAAAGCGGTTATTGCCTTGAGCATTGTTGCATCATGAAGTTTCCTGAATGACCAGACATTTGTTTGCTTTTCAAGCCACAAAATTCCAGCACAAAAAGAGAGAGTTCCTGGAACATACAAAACTAATCCGCATGGAAAAAAAGTCAAGTTAGCAAGTGAAGGCAGTGATGCAGTTAGTCAGCCAGTTTAAGACTGTGTGGGCTGGAAGATTCAGGCATTCAAATAAACACTCTTTTACTTTTCTGCTAATCCCTCTCTGCTCCCTCTTACTTTTTTTTCCCCGACTTCCTTCTCCTGTTAGCTACTAATTGGTGTAATACTATACAGGGTATGTCTTTGATCTGAGATAGATATTGAGTAAGAACAGTGGATAAAAAATAGTAACACATCATCCCAAAACCATTTGGTTTTCCACTTGGTGATTCTATTCTCTTTTCTACTTAAAAATATCTTTTAAAATTTAAGATGATTCCTGCAAAGCTTACTTAGCTGAGGTAGCTGCTGGCTCAAGGGTAAAAACTATCTAAAAAGGAACTACACACTATCAACAGGCTGGCCACAGGATTTTGTTCTTTAATGGGAAAGAGAGTGATGCTTTTAGGACTAAATATCAACTGAATAAAACTTGTGTCAACAAAACATGTCTGCAGGTAAGTTCAACTGCAAAGTGAGTTTAATACACAGATAAATGAATGTATATACTGGTAAATATACTCATTTTCGTGCATGATAGTGTTGATTTTGTAATCATAGAATCCCCTAGGTTGGAAGGGACCTTTAAGATCATCGAGTCCAACCATCTACCTAATGCTGCCAAAACCACCACTAAACCATTCCCTAATGCTTCACTTAAAAATAAAACGATGTTTGAAAAGTAGAGCCTTATTTAGATTCATGAAGTTTAGTAAAAAACAAAACCCCAACTCCTAAGCAAATAAAAAATACACTCTCAGTGTTTTGTCTTTGGCTCATTTATGTAATGAAAAGTATATACAAATCAAAAGAAAAATGAAAAATTATATAGTTTGCCTAGTTAGCAGAGTTCCAGAACCATCAATGGAGTTTACTAGAGAGGGTAGTGCTAGATCATTCAGAGTATAACTTTCTTTCATTTGGGGGTGGGGGTGGGGGATAGTACCATAGTCCTTGTACATCTCAGTCCTTTTTCATGCTAGGGACTTCTAAGTTCACAAAAATTTCAAAATCAGACATTTACTTTGTAAAATCAGACCATGGATTTCTGTTAGAAGAATTTAAAAGAACTGAAGATAATATATTGTTTCAAATAACTTGCTGCTTCGAGCTAAATTTTCACATATGGCTTCTAACTTTTCAGTTATTTGCAACAGTGAATTACCTTGCGCTTTCCATAAACATTTCATTTTGTCTTTCATCGGGTAGAGTTTCCCTGTTTTCTTTGAAGAGGGAAAGAATATCCATCTCCAGGCAACCCAAGGCGTACCTGCATGGACAAATTACCATGAGGCAAGTTGGGGTGTGGATTTACAGTATGTCACCTGCTCCACCCAATGGCTTCTCTTTATGGTACATGCAAGGCCTTTGCCACCCAGCCGTTGAGGTGCAAACTACATTACATGGGCATCCCAGCAGTTGCTGCTAATGCACCGTAATTTCACAATCTGTGTTATCTCTTAGCAACTTGTTTGTGTGGTATACATTTACCATAGCAAAAGGTTGTACACAAACAGAAAGGGAGTTTAGAAAGGTATTACTTGCAACCCGGTACTCAGTATCGTCTTCATAAGAGACAAAGTGTATTTGTATTTGTGCGTAGTGTATTTGTTAATCGTGAAACTCCTCTGTGGGGTGAAATGTCCACCCCACAAATGTATTTTGGGAGGAGAATTTTAGCCAAAGAGTATTTTATGTTTACTCTTTACTGAAATGTTTTTCTACACCTGACTTAGAGACATTGATTTATTCAGTTATTGCAGGAAGACAAAGAACATAGTTAATATTATACTTCATGCACTAATGAGAAATTTGGAGGGACTTCTGCCTCTAAAACAGAGAGTGATCTTTTATTTTTATCTCCTTTTACAGAATTCTGCATTAGATTTTTAAAAAGAAAATAACAGGACTATGAATAGTTTGATGTTATTTTGTATAGATATAAAACCGACGGTATGAAGTGTGGCTAACATATTTAACCTCATTTTCAGGAGCTCCTTGTCTCCTTTTTGTCTCCCCTGCTTCTAACTTTTTCCTTATTTTTCTGTTACTGGCTCTAACTTGCTGCCACTCACCTTTTCAGCGCTTCTACTTTGTTTTCACTTAAAATCTGTTTATACCACTTGCCCGCTGTTGTTTGGTTCATCAAGCAGGAGAGCTGAAATTATATAACATAATAAAAGAAATCCATACCTATACTTGTTAGTGCTGAAATATCTGTATCTATGGCTTGATGAATAAAGCCTATGCTCTGAGGGTATCTAATTACTAGAACTGTATTTGTAATTTCAGATTTCCTTTCTCTTTTTATTTCTGTGTTCTTCTTTACTCCTGAAAGATACAGCAAAATCTCAATGAAAATATTCTAATATTTGAGAATGCAATTCTTTAAAGCACTGGAACTGTAGCTTTCAAGGAATGGATTTTTGAAAATGTTCATGCACATAAAAATAACTGCCCTTTGCTTCTGAAGTGCTCAAATTGGTTACAAGCCTGTGTATACGTTGATGAAAACTCAGATGTCTTTGTATGCTAAATTCCTTTGTAAAATCTGACTCCTTAGACTTCCTTCGCTTTTGAAAATGGGACATAGAGTCTGAAAATACTATAGCATTTCTGAAAATATTACCTTTTGCATTCCCATCAACGTTCATCATGTTGAGCCAAACTGCAGAGGCTGCTGACAGTGGTTGCTCTATCTGGAGAACGTGCACTTTGGCAAGCACGAGTTTTCTTTTAGAACAGTGCAAAAATTGGAATGGTATTTTTAGAAGAGCGATGAAGGAAATCCCATTAAGCTTCCAAACCCATCAGATAAGTACCTTAAAACTGGCAGGAGTAAAGAACAAAATGTGTCTTTTAATGCTCGGGGTTATTTAGAAATACTAGTTATTCATGACTTGATGTGAAAAAACGCACTGCCATACCTTTTTATGTGTAATATACAGCTCATTTTCTCAAGGAGCTGGTAGAAACTAAGCCAGTAATCCTGGAACTGATCTCACAACAAAACCAGGAGCTGCTGTCTGCTTTTTTTCTGTGTTGTATTGTTTGCACTGGAGTACAAGAGCTGCCTCGTTGGACATTGTCCTACGTATATTTGCTTGAGTGACCACTGTTACCCTGCAGTAAATGAAAGGTAACCTGTTCCTATGTGGGGGGAAAAAAAAAAAGTGGATTAGTGCATTTTTACTGCAGGATTTGAGCATACCTACAGGGACTTATCAGAGAGTATCTGGCGCCTACAAACTCCCAGCCTTGCTTATCTCGCAGTAACCTGTTCTAATTCGGTTCAGGAAACTATTGCAACGGGCAAAATTGTAAACAAAGCTTGTGATATATAAAGAAAACTCCAAGAGACTGAAACCTGATTCCCTTGAAAAGCCTTGAAAAAGCAGCAGCAACGGTTGGCGTTTTCTCTGCTGACTTCAACTGGGTTTGGATTAGGCCCCATCTTTTGTCCTTCAGGAACGAAAGTAGGCTGCTGCAGTCTTGCAGGAGTTCAGACATCATGTCTTGAGCTTGCACCAGGCTGTGAACAGTCTCAACATCATTTTGCCATCGCGTAAACCATTTGTGAGTCTGCAGTTTGTCCTGGAGATGGCCGGGAAGCCTGGTGGAGCACAGCAGGCGCTGCAGATTCAGATCCTGCTGAAACTGGGGAGGAGGGCTCCTGTTCTCATTAGCTTGCTTGGATGAGGCCCTCTCCAGGAAACAGTAGATACCACCAGCCAAGTCCAAAATGTGAGTTCCTTTATATTTTTTCTGTCCCACAGTTGCCAAAGCTCTTCCTGCTTTAGTAGCTGTTGCAGAGTGTCTCTTCGCTTAACAGCTCTTGAGCAACTGTTGCTTTTTTCTTTCCTTTCATGCCACAGCCCATTATTAAGCAACTTTTAAAATACATACATACATACATAGATCTATAATATATACATTCTTCAATGACTGGCTTGTACATTGATTGAAGAGGTAGAAGGAACACGTGTCTGTGGGAGGTTTCGGTCTTGTTATGGCCTGAGGAAAACAAAGTTACTTGATTTTCTTTTTGTTTTCTTTCTCTAGAAGGTATGTCTCTTCCCTTGTGACGCTTTGGAATTTTTCCCAGTAAATTCACATTTCTGGTATCTCTGTGTCTTAGTCTTTTCTGTGGAGAGAGGATTTGTCCCAAATGCCACTCCATCAAAGAGATCACTTGCTGGGACGCTCAGGCACATGCTTGGCAGATAGAGGAGGTGACAGAGAAAGGTGCCCAGCATGGACTCAATAATCTTAAAGGTCCCTTCCAACCTAGACGATTCTGTGATTCTATGACGAGGTGGTACCTGTGCATGCAGCGTATGAAAAGAGGCATGCTGTTTGTGGAGCAAGGGATATACCCGGAGTACGGATACTGAATCCTCCTTCCAGCAGCAGAGTGGGAAGCACAGCAGCTGTGCTGTGCTGCTCATCTGCCGTCACGTCTCTACAGAACATCCTAAATCAACCAGCTTTCCCATGCCCAATGTCGATGCAGTTATAATCTCTCTGCTTCCGAACAGGTTTAAAGGCATATTTAGCTTTTGAAGATTTTCATAGATTGCTGCCAAAAAAAAGCATTTGTGAAACAATTGAGCTGAATCATTTGGGGCGTACATGCTGTAGTGTGTGTTACGTGGCAATTATGATGAAGGCAATTCACTTTTCATTTAGTGCCACAGTTGTAACTCACACTGCTTCTTCAGTGATACACCCCCCGTTTTCTGTGTCCACCGAGTTAACCATTATAGTTATGATTTTCAGCACCAGACCCTTTCTCCCCACCTCAGACATATTAGCCATGCAATGATATTGCAAACAGTTCCAGTCACACAGAACCAGTTTACTAGTTACCCTGACTAACCAAGTTCAGTACATCTCTGAGGTTCTTTGCCTTCTGGACATGTAGTCCCCTCTTCCAATGTCATTACTATTGGTTCCCCTTGTTTATTGTCCTGGAGCTCATTTTCTTTGGGCTATTGTCAACATTGTCTAACAGAAGCCTTTTCAGGAAGAGCAGCAAATCCTATATCCTTTGTCTGTCTGTCTTTCAGAATTTGGAAGTGTTGTTTAATCCTCAGCATGTATGTCTATTCTTGGATGATGACCTCCATAGACCACTGAATATGTGCTCATTTTGATAATTAATTTCTTTTTTAAGTGTGATTTTCATCATGATCATGAAGTGATGGATGCACCCAACATCCAAAAAAACCGATTTCATTTCTTTAGAGTTGTACAGGACTACAGTTCCCTTGGCTGTAGCTTAAAGACATTAAAGGCATTCAGATTGTTTGTTTTCTGCTAAATTAAATATCTGCACATGACATATCCCATTTTCCTCATTTGTTTGCTTGTTGCTAAACAGTGCAGAGTCCAGATCAGAATTTAACTTTTCAGCTTGTCTGAGTTGAGATAATGGAGTTTAGTCTTCTGAATACAACTGCAAATAGTTGCAATAGCGTACCTGGAAACAGCGTATCTCATGGGTTGGTGCAATGGGCCAGCAGAACAACCACATGTGCAGCTGTAATGTTTTACCCTAAGGCTGTTTCACAGGAGTGAAAATAATAATTTGAAGAAAATACATATTCTTTTTCCAACCAGCATGAATAAATCTTCACCTGCAACTTTCCAGAAGGCAAGAAGTTGCTTCTTGCTGAAATATGAAGTGTGCCCTGTGAAGAAGTATGTTCATTTAAGTCCAAATATGTCCCATTGAGAGGTCACCTCTCAGATCTGATCTGCATTCCAGGGAGTGCTTTGCTCAAGAACACATGCTCAACAGTACTCAGATAACTCAGCATTTCACCAAATGCATCAGAAATTGATCTTGTCCAAAACCAAAAGGATCTCTTATGATGACTGTCATCCTCTTCCCTGGTTTCTGTTGTTTGTGCTGACAGAGTAAGCTGCTCTCTACATGTTCTCCACAAAACAGCTGTTGATGTTTCTTTGATGATATGAAGCACCTTGAGATTTATTGATGAAAAATGTGCTAGTGCTTGATGCCTGATTAAACACTTTTTTTTTTGAGCTATGTGTTTCTAGTGTCATGGAAGAGTATTGTCATTTGGGATTGCTACTAGCCTGAACATGTGTGCAGGACACAAAATTCTTTAGTTTTATTTATTTTGAGAAAATGATTCAGAAGGGAAGTCAAACCTAGTGACAGGGAGTAAGAAAAAGGAACCAAGATATTCTTGGGATGGTTGCCTATGTATGTTTTTTTAATTCAATATTGAGAATTTTCTCTTTGTGTTCAGCTGTGAATTTTGTTTTGAATATAGGGGGATTTTCTTCTCTGTAGTGTTTTTGCCTCCTCATTTATTTAAAATGTCAAGAGCTGGTGATAAGGGCTGACAGTAAAAAGCCACTAAACTTGGTGTCTGCTATCAAGGTGTTAGTATTTTGGGATAATGAGATTGTTGAAACTAAGAGGAAAACAGTATTATGCAGATTTTCTCAGCAGACAGAAACTTAAAAGCTGTAAAATTTCACCGAAGGCAGATCAAAGAAAATTTGCAAGGGTAAGCCGTTAATATTGCAAAAGATATGAAGCGTGGGTGTCATGGTTTGGGCTGGGCTGGCCACAAAAATGAATATCAGATGCTCTCTTTTACCTCTCTCCCCTTCAGAGTAAGATGAGAAAATGAGAGAAAGAGAGAATTTATGGGTTGTAAAGAAACCAAACTACTTTAATGAAATATTAATAATAAAATAATAAAAAGAAAAAATAATATTAATAAGAAAATAATTAAATATATACAATATCTACAAAACCATATCGAGCTCCTAGGATGATGACCACATCACCAACAGGCACTGGGAAAGTCCCAGACTGGACTCAGTGACGGACAGAAGCTGAACTCAGGAACTGGATTCAGGAATGCAGGGATCAGGATCAAAGGCAGATGAACAGACAGAGGCCTCCTTGAACGCCAGCCATTGAAGAAGAGGAGTTGACCCCTTTGATCCCTCAGCTTTATACTGAGCATGAGGCAGATGGGATGGAATACCCTGTTGATCAGTTTTGGGTCCCCTGTCCTGTCCGCTCCTCCCCGCAGGTGTGACCCCTCTACGCTTTTCCGCTTCCCACCCTCCAACAGGGCAAACAACAAAGTTGGCTGCCCTTGGGTGTTATAGCAATAAGGATAAGCAAGAGCCTCTCTACATCCCATTCCTTGGCATCAACTATAAACATCAGGTCTTATCACTCTGGAAGTGCATACTGTATGAAAGCATTCCATTAATTTCAGAGAGTGCAATTAGTTAGAAAAGACTTAACTGAAACGTAAAATTACTGAACAGAAAATTGGTTCTGTTTTACATCAAACCGGGACAGTGGGACATTGATTTACAGACTGCTTGGGGAGAGAAAAAGGAAAGGAGTTTTCTTTTGTAGCAGGAAAGTCACATTTAACTGAAGGACGTGCTGAGGAGGAAGGGAGCTAATTTCATGGGAGAAACAATTCCCTGGCTTTGAGGAGAAGCTGTGAGCAGTAAACTGATACCAGTTCTTCACTGTGATAGTTCTTCAGCTTTCTTGAGGCAGACTGCTACGTGCTTCTTGTCCTCACCTCTCCCGCTCCCCTTTGTGTAACATCGAGGCTAAAGGAGATGCTGGAGGCGAGGGCAAAAGGTGTCAGTGGAGCCAAAGGGGACTTGGCGGTGAGTCACTTGAGGAGGTGGTAACTGGAACGGTGCTGGTGCTTGGAGGGCTTGTGTTCCTGCGTGAGGGATTTAAAGGGGTGCAAGAAGAGAGGGCTGGAAGGACACTGAATTTCAGGGGAGAGCTGTGTGTGAGGGAGTGAGGTTTGGTCTCAGACTCGATAGGAGAGGTATTGTACAGAAGAGGCCTGTCCTATCTAACATTTCTTCCTTATTCTTCCTGCCTCCTTTCCTGGCACCCTTACTTCTGGCTAGGAAAGCAAGGACAGCCAAAAGCAGGGAGAGGACTCAGAGAGACTGCATGGCTATGTTGAATCCTCTGCAGAAGAAAGGATGTTAGGAGAAGTTGAATGGGATCCTTCCCTACCTCCTCTCCAGGGAAAGACAGGTGAGGAGCTGGGCAGAAGGGAAAAGAGCTGCCAAGCACCAGCCACTTCTACCCTTTTCCTGAAAGTTGCTTTCATTTCTGACAAAACACTGCTGGGTTTGAGAATAGTGACCTAATTCAAGAAAAGCTTGTAGTGGTGTTACAGGAGAGTTGCATGTCTTTACATACAGCCATGCATTTCCAGTGATAGGTGGGTATCACTGGATAATGTGTGTCCAGGAAATGTTGAATAGTAAAGTGTGTCTAGTTGCTTGTGACTAGCGCAGGTCCCTGAAGAGTGAATGTAGGCAAAGTGTGATGAAATCTGGGGGCTCTGGAGAAGAAGGAGATTGAAACTTAAGGAAATCATTGACCAGGATGCCGGGGATATGCATGGGCTGCTGTCTTTTCTACTGAGTGATGAGAGAGGGGATTGAGAGACTGAAAAAGATCTTTGGAAGTAAACATGAGACATTAAAGGAAAAGAACACTTCAGCCTTTGGAGGGGGGTGTGTGTGTTCATTTGTAAATTGTTTGGTTTTGTTTCCCTCTAATTTTTTTAGGGAGCTTAATATAGGCAAATCTATTCTATTGGACTCAAACCCTGAACACTGGTGAGACTCTGGCCCAAATGATGCTGTCAGGGTTATGCTCCCAGGTGGAGAAATTCTTCAGATAGTTTTGGGACCAGAAACCATAGAGCTGTATGTTTTCTGGAGATGCTAGCCCACTCCAAGCTATCCCAATCATTGACAGTTTGGCAAATTCTTCAACCTGTTTGTTGTGTAGTGTCATGAATTTACCGGTAAGACATCCTGGGACTAAAGGGATTGTGAAAAGTCTCGTAACTAAACAGAGTTGCCTTGGAGTGATTTCTATCTCTGTAGGTCATCTCTAACAGTGCTCTACCTACTGACCGATAATTTTTGAGAAATTCTTCAAGATCTGAACCATTTATAAAGGGCCATAACTTTTTTATTGTGGGGAAACACGTGTCCTAAGTTAGATGCATCACACCTGGCAGGTTACATAGGCTGTACACTCTCCCTTATTATATTTTCAGGAGAAAGTACTGCCAGCTCCGGAAAAGTACAACTTAATATAAATTTGTTTTCCAGTCCCTGTTGCCTCCCTTTTTAATTATGGTTATGAGGAAGTGCTTTAGTTTCAATGGCACAACAAATTAAGAGATTCTTCCATCTCTTTGAAGGTATATACACACCTGGTATCTGTGGTTTAACACAGGCTAAGGAGAGGCTCTTGGGCCTTGTTTATGCAGTAGAATTCCCGACTCATGCCACCAGTGGTTACTGGATATAGCAAAGAGAGGAATCTTACATAAACAAGCCTCTTTCAACCTCTTTGCTCAAAGCAGATGTATTTACACTAAATTTTTCCATCTGGGGCTTAAGCACATATGGGCAATTCTGTGCTAGCTGTGTTAAAAGCCGTGGTAACTTTGAGAAAAGTCCCTAGTGTAGGCGAGGGAATTTCCTGTTCACTATCCATATCATATCTTCAACACATGCAACGTTGCTCTAGAATACCCCAGTCTTCAAAACTGAACAAAATGGGTGAATTATTTGTAAATCAGTATTCTGCTTATAATTGTGAAATAAATGATTGTTTATAGTTGTTGAAGATTTTTCATCAAATACAGAAATTATGCAGTTGGGTCAGGAACTGTTACCTTTTCCTTTACCTTCCTTCCTCTCATGGCTTGACACTGGAAAGACAAGACAGACTTGGACTTTCTTTAATACCGGTGTCCAGAGATTCACATTATTCACATAAATTGATCTTGTCTTGATTTTCTCTGCTTTCTTTCCAGTCACAGGGCAGGCTTTTCCATGTTCAGTAGTAGGCTCTCTCCTGTAAGTGTCCTGAGGTGTGGTCTAGGTGTGTTCAAATCTAGCTTAGTCATCCATCCATCACCTTGTCATTAGCATGGCGTCTGTATTTAATTGGGCTTCCTTCCTTCCTTCATCAGAAATCAGTTTTTATACACCATGAAAACTGCAGCCTATTATTAAAAGTTAGTTCTAAGTGAGATTCTTGGCTCTTATTTGTACAAGAAGCAATGAAAATGGTGTCTCGAGTACTCTTTCAGATGAGTGCTATGCATGAAGAACACATTATGTGAGTCCAGTATATTGCCTCAAAGCCTTCTATTTCTCAAGCTTTAGTTCATAAGCAACTTGTTTAAGAGGGTATTTTTGCATTTTGCTGAGTTGCTTGATAGGTCGTAATCATCAAGAACTTTCACTGGTTGCATCTTTGCCTCCCAGAAAATGATGGTGTTATTGTTGTGGTTAGTATTTCAATTGTGCTTAGAAACAGCATTGAGATCAGCACTCCATCTACTTTGTGCATAGTAAGGGTTGGTCCCTCTCAGAAAATGCTTGCATTTTGAATGGAAAATGAGAGAAAATATTATCTTAGTTTTAGAAATGGAGACATGAGATGCTGTGCTTGGGCATCTGGGGCTCCTGGTGAACACCAAGTTGACCAAGAAACAGCGATAAGCTCTTGCAGGAAATGCAGCCAGCAACATCTTGAGCTACATCAAGAAGAGCATCACCAGCAGGTCAAAGCAAGAGATCCTTCCTCTATTCATTCCTGGTGCACGCATCTGGAGTGCTGCGTCTGGTGCTGGTCTCCCCAGTGCAAGAAGGACGTGGGCATACTTCAGTATGACTTCAGGGTGACTTCAGTAAAGTGCCAAAAAGGTGGTTGAGGGGTCGCAGCATCTAACGTATGAGGAGAGGCTGAGAGAGCTGGAACTGTTTAGCCCAGAAAAGACAAGACCTGTGAGGATCTTACCAATGTGTACAAATACCTGATTTTTGATGGGAGGAGTAAAGCAAGAGAGAGCCTCTTCTCAGTGACATCTAGTGACAGGCCAAGGTGCAATGAACTCAAATTAAAATACAAGAAATTTAGCGTCAGTGTCATCAAACACTGAAACAGGTTGCCTCCATTATTGGAGGAAGTTAAAACCCAACTGGACACTGTCCCGAGCAACTCACTGTAGCTGACCCTGCTTTGAGTAAGTGGTGTCCAGTGACAGGACAAGAGG
Organism: Burhinus oedicnemus; assembly: GCA_008921705.1. Lineage (NCBI taxonomy): Eukaryota > Metazoa > Chordata > Aves > Charadriiformes > Burhinidae > Burhinus > Burhinus oedicnemus. The sequence continues at coordinate 2,611,021 of VFFE01007008.1, forward strand.
TAATGGGCACAAACTTGAACGTAGGAACTTCTATCTAAACATGAGGAGGAACTTCTTTCCTTTGAGGGTGGCAGAGCACTGGAACAGGCTGCCCAGAGAGGTGGTGGAGTCTCCAACTCTGAAGACATTCAGAACTCGCCTGGACGCCGTCCTGTGCAACCTGCTCTAGGTGACCCTGCTCTGGAAGGGAGTTGGACTAGATGATCTCCAGAGGTCCCTTCCAACCACTGTGATTCTGTGACTACATGGTCTCCAGAGCTCCCTTCTTCAATGGTTTTGTCATTCTGTGCCCACCAGCTTTCTCCAGCAGTCGCAGGAGTCCATTGTAGCGAGCAGAGCTGAGCGCAGGATAGCAGGCTGTCTGATCTGACCCAGCTGAACTTGGCACACGATCAGAGGGGCCTGCTCCCCACATCCCAGATCACAAGATAGTAAGCAGGTCTAAAGATTTGCTCTATTTAACACCCATGTTCCTAGGCTTCCGCCCCCTGTCCCCAGGCCATGCTTGTAACTGGGATCACCTGCGTGCAATGGCATCCCAGCCGCATTCCTTCTTCCCCGGGCACACAGCCCTGCGAGTGGCCCAGGAGTCGCTATCGCGGCTCTTGCTGCCAGCGGATTCCCCGTGTGGGAGTGGATAGTCAGGCACATTTACAGCAGCACTTGCTAATGTAGCAAAACAGTGTTTTAAGCCCTGCACCTACTAGAATCATCCCTGGCTTCATCTGGAGACAATCAAGCCCAGGCATGGATATGCAGGAGACAAGCAGGCAAGGTCACAAAAATCCAGATTGTCCCAATGCATCAAGCCTTGTCCTCCTGCCTTAGTGGCAGCAATGCTATAGTTACTGGAAATTATGTTCAAGGTATTTCTCTGTAGTCGCTACTTCTGATGACTCTCTTGTTCATAAAATAGTAGATTTGGGCAACCGAGATGTGTATGAATGTTTGATATTAAGAAGCAGTTAGGTCAGTTTGAGGAAAATTGGTTTGAATCTAACCAGAGTGATCAGATCATCATGAATAATAAAAAGTCACGTGTGAAACATATATTCAGCAAAGTTAGGTGTCCAGTAAAACTAGTTTCAACATTGTTTGCACTACCTAATCTCTAAAATTATAATGTGTGAGTCACAGCCCTTAGATGATCTTAACCTTTACTAGAGGATACCCTGCTTTGTGTTCGGCAGCATAAACAACTGAGCAAGGACCTGTGCAGACCTGGTGAATACAACAGGACCCTTTTGACTGTACGGTAAGTAATGCATTTTTTTTCTGTGGAAAAATTGTCAAGCGTTTTATGCAGGAGAACAGTTTCTGAATAATCAATTGAGAAATGACCATGTTCATATTCAAGCTGCAATTTAAAGCTTTTTGTATTGTTTTATTGGTTTGATTTTTTAAATAGAAAAGATCAGTCCTCTGTGAAATAGGCATGTTTGAATAGCATAACTCTCATTAGGGAAACTGCATCTCTAAATGCTTTAGGGAGTTAAATGAAGTAAATGGTTGATAATAACAAATGTAGGGCATGAAATGAAATGGAAGTGGGGACTTAAGGATTGCTCTCTAAAGCTTCTAGAGAGTCTGGGGAAAAAAGAAACTGTGGGTAGAGGTAAAGGCTAAAAGAATTAGAGTTAAAGTGATGCTGGAGCAAGTCACAAACAAATCAAAGAGCTCAAATTTAAATGTGTGCTGGATATGAAAGTGAACTGTCTGTAAGTGGTTTGTCATAGGGCTCAGGCCCTTCCTAGCGATAGTAGTATTGCTATAACCACGACATTCAAAGGGTGTGAATTAAGGAATATTTATAGCACATATTATTAAAGCAGAGATCAGCATTCTGAGTTCACTGAATTTTGGAGAGCCAAGATCCTGGAAAGTGGAGAACACAAATGGGGAGTTGTGTTGGGAGCTGATAAGTATTCAATGATTTTACAAGGCAGAAGAGTCTGAATATCATTTCTCATTGCAAGTAAAAAATCTAAGTTATTTTTCTCCTTTGAAAATCCTTACATTTTCCTCTGGACAGTGCTTTATTTTACAAAAGATTCTGTAGGTAAAGTGATCATATATGACAGGAGGATGTTCTGGATTTCCAGATAGTCCACATCTTTACTTCCTTCTGTGTGTTGACAAAAGTTGTTGAACCAAGCGTGGTACAGTTAGTATTAATTTCTAGAGTTAAAAGTATTGCCACAGATGTGCAATGAACAGTTTCCATGTTGCTCTGGAAAAGGCTTTCCTGTTCTATTGTTATCTTTTAGTATCTTTGTTCCTCCAGAATTCACTCATTCATCTTCACGTTTTACCATTGCAGCCTTATCTGCCCAAATCACTCTTTGCTACCTTTCTGATGATGATGAACACCACAATTGTTCTAGAATTTCCTGTGTTTTTTTTTTTAATTTTATTTTTTTAATTTTCAGATGACTTGGTTCAGTCACTTGGTTGGACATGCCTTTGCATGCAACAGGCACGCTTGATTCCATTTGCTGTTGTGTGTTCCCTTACTTAATAAGCATCACTGTATTTCCAGGGTCTTGATAATTTCCTAATTGCTCGAAGCATATTTCTGTGTTTTGTTAGCTACGTAGTTTTTTTTTTTTTTTTAAATGGTGTTCAATTGTTCAAGCTTTATGGAATCACTGTAAATGTTCATCACTTCCTCATTAACAAGCACATTTACTTTCTCTCTGGTGCCTGCCTATGTGTTTACACACAGCCCATTCAAAAATGAATAATATTTTAATTCTCACAATGGAGGAATATTGTGCTTTTCTTCTGCTTTGATTTTTCATCTTTCTAAATTTAACTGACTAATCTTGTCTGGCTCCCTTACTTTCTGCTCTATAGACCTGTACTTTTGACTTCCAGCTTTTTATCACTTAAAGCCACATTAAAAACAGAACACTGGAAACAAAACAGTTCAAAGGAATTGTAGCCTAACCTTAATGAGGGCGTCTTTGGTATTACTTCATCCCTCTTTGACTTTAATTTTTATTCTTTCGTAACTTCTTAAGTAGATTGAGTAATTTTCCAAAATCTGCTTCCTTGAAATAGAAAGCTGGTATCCCTGAATTCAAATGGCTTGGAATCACTGGTACCAAGCCCCCTCTGTACAGTGAAGGGATTGACTTATTGCTAAGCACAAGGTAAAAAGATTTGTAAACCAAATGTCATTTTTCTTTTGTTCTTTTACAGAGTCATAGAAACATGAAGATGTGGTTTTTCCTGTGTCTTTTAATTGTTGGGATTCATTCCAACAGTTATTGCTATGAGCCTAATCACCAAGGTGTAAGAAACCAAAATCAAAGAGGCCAAGGAAACCGAAACACGCTACAGCAGTCTGTAGGGAACAGTGTTTGTCAGTTTGCGTGTTGTTTCTACAAAGAGATTTCTTCTCGTGAAAACAGTGGGAATATTTTCTTCTCTCCGCTGAGCATCTCTACTGCCTTAGCAATGCTGACTCTGGGTGCCAGATCAGACACTCTGACACAGATTCTTAGGGTCCTTAGCTTTAACCCACGTGAGATTTCTGAAAATGAAATACATGAAGGTTATCGTCAACTCATGCACATGGTAAACCGAAAGAATGCGGGGTTACAGCTGAATATGGGAAATGTCCTGTTTGTGCTTGACCGACTGAAGCCACAAGATAAATTTTTAAGTAATCTCAGAAACTTCTTTGAAGGAGAAGTTTATCCTATGAACTTCAAGAGGGCTGATCAAGCCCAGATAAAGATCAACGAATATGTAGCAGAAAAAACCAATGGGAAAATCAAGGACCTGATAAATAACCTTGATCCACTTACTGAAATTCTCCTTATTAGCTATATTTATTTTAATGGTAAGATATCCATACCATATTCTCCTACTTCACAACTTATTTCCTCAGGTCTGTCTTGGACTTCATCACCTTTTTTTTGCAATATGGTTTTGCAGATGGACTCATATCTTGTTTTCCTTTTGGTCTTCACTTACACTTAATTATAAACAAAGCTATTGGAAATGAGGTTCTGCTTGACACTGATGATAATTCTGAGAAAAATCTATGACAAATTTTCCTATATCTTTTAACATATACATTTCTTTCCTGCTGAAGATTAAGTAAAATATACTTTGAGGAAGGCATCTCTATTCAGTAAAGCAACCGGTCCTATACAATCTAGTGGGATTTAAGCACTTTCTTAAATGCTTTGTTGGCTAGAATTAACTTGAAATCCACTTCAGCTGTTTTTTTATTTAGCAAGTTCAGAGTTTAATTCCAAAAACACTCTTAAAGTAAAACTTAGCATGCTACCTAGAAGAAAATGTGTTTACTCAGTAGTTTTGTTGTTACCGAGTATGTTCATGTATCCAAAGCTAAACACGTAACAGTAGCTTTAGTTTTACACTTACGTTCCCCTTTTTTTTTAACTAACTATTACTAACGATTCTCAGCCTTTACTGATAGTATGGCTGTAGTCCTAGATGCATCTAGAGGCATAGGTTTTCAACCTTTTTTTTTTTGATTTGCAGATTCTAATATTTTCCAGTGAAGATGGACCCACGAGTATCAAATACAAACCTAATGACAATAAGCTTGCTTTTCTTAATTAACTTGTGCAGTCTGCTTACATCCAGTCTACAGATCTTCCCAGAGCTTTGCAGACTGCTGATCTAGTGAGAAGAGAAGGAGCAAGGCTGTAAGGCTCTATCAGTGGTCTAACGAAAGATACTGTGTCGTCTTTCAAACCTTCTCTCTCTAACTCATCTCATCGTATTCTGAAAACAAAGAAATTGTACTCAGAAAAGTGATATTCTGTAATTTATCTGATAAAAATATTATTAAGCTTTTTAATTGAAATGGAGAAAACATATTAGAAATGCTATTCTTCTAGAGCAAACACTATTCTTTTAAAACTATTAACCTGGATGTTTCCACTCTTCTCCCCAATATGAGGCTTCCCCTGAAAGTAATTCAAAGCTATATTTTTGTTTTGTTTTGCCTCTGCTCCTTGTGTTACTCTCTGAAGATTTGGCCACAGATTAACAAAGCTGTTCGGAATACAGATGGTTGATGTATTTTAATTGTCTTGAACACATACTTGTTTGTCTCAGAAGTTTTCAAGATAAGCTTTTGTTTAGCATCAGGCAGGTCTTTCAAAACAGGCAAAAAAGCTGCTGATTTTTTTTTACTGAAAGGTGTTTGAAGAAGGAGCAACAGATTTAGTAGCACAATGGGGAGAAAAGCCTGAGAAACCTTGTATTAAAGATAATTTTGTGTTACAGACAACTTTTACATGTTCTAAAAATAAGTTTTGTTTAAAATTAGATGTTAGTTCTTATTACTGAAATGATTTCCCAGCTCCTCCAAAGATGGTGAAGATTTAGTTTTAGCTCTTCAGTTTTAAAGAAATAGATTAAAGAGTAGTATTAATAGCAATAATAAGGATTTTTATCTAGAAATTGAGAGTAGGTTAATGCTAATTGACCTAGAGGCTGGGATTCATCTGGAGAGGATCTCTAAAGCCCAGGTACCTCTATAACCCCTCTGTACTTCTAGCGTCTTGTCCACTCTCTGTGTGTTACAGCCTTCCTTGCACAGTAGTGGTGACTCTCCTCCCTGTTTTTTTGTGGTGTTAGTGTAGTGTAGAAGTCCTTCCCTAAGGACAGAAGTCTGGCAATATTTTTCTGGGTCTCAGCCAGTGGGCATGTTATTTCACTACAGTACACCAGTCCCTTATCATGCCCTAGCCAAGCTGGTCACCACAAAGTGTCATACTCCAAGGTTCATTTTTTCACTTGAACACTGTGAAGCGTTTGAGAAAGGTGCCATCCCTAGAAGGTATCTTCCTAAGAGAGAGGAGAGCATAGGAATAAGATTTCCTCTGAAACAGGAGGAAAGGATTAATGGATATCATCTCTGTCTAATTTGACATTCTGTTCTGTTTTTAATCCAGCAAAGCTCTTTCTGAAATCAGGAGGTGTTTCTCTGAGTTGAGCACTAGGTAAAGGTTGTTTGAGTGTTTCAGGACTTGTGTCATTCATGTTTCTGTTATTCAATCGGCTTTTTTTTTTTCCTTAAGCATGTCAAGGCAGAAGGTCTGCCGGTTATATATCTGATGATAGAAGAAGTCACTGTTAATGAAGAAACACAAAAATAGCAACTTTTCCTATCTTCAGAGTATAGGCAGTTGTCAATTTATATTTTCAGAGCCCAAGTGTTGTGGTTTGGGCCTCAAACCAGGAGACCAAGACATGCGCTGTCTCATCTCACTCTTTCCAAATACTAAATAAGTGCTGTTTATGCCCATTTCACAGATGGTAGAAACAGCAGACGATAATTATTTCATTTATACCAAGATGCCTAGTAATCATTGTTCAAATAGAAATCAGAAGTCAAAAGGGTTTGCATCTTGTTTCATAGTTTTCTTGATGGCACTTACTTTACTTGGCACTGTGGCTCTACTTTTGCCCACAAGATTTGATAAAAGATTAGTTCTGTTCTAGGGCAAAATTTACTACAGAGCACCATCATTTTCTTTAAAAAAACCAAACAAACAAAACAACAAACACCCTCACCCCCCCAAGTTTTCCTTTCTTTTTTTTTTTTTTAATCTGCTTAACCTCTGAAATGGATGAGGTGGATAGCTGGAATTTGGCTTAGAAATTCCTCTTCACTGAGGATAAGAATCTTTGAGTTTCAATGCAGACAGTTGGTTTCACTATGACGAAGCGAGGAGCCTTTCAAAATTCAGTTTTGTGAACATGACAGTACAAGAGGTTTCTGTTGTTGTTGTTTTGGTTTTTTAACCCAGAAGTCTGGTAGAATTAAGTTCTTCATGAATTTATTTGCCATCAACTAAAGTGGCGTATAAAGCCCTTCTCTCTGCAAGTAACCTGAATCCCTTCATTTCTCTGGAGAATTCATCCCTTATGTCACCCATCACAAGTCTATTTTGGTGTGGGAATAATGGAGAGAATCTCTCTTCTTCTGAGCTCTCATGAAGACTTTACAGGCTCCTTAAAACTGTTGTCACTGAGGAAAAGTGCACACTAGAACACTAGGTATCCCATCTAAATGAAGGATATTGTGGCCTGCTGTAAGATCTGAGGGAGTTTTTTACAACACACTCTACCTACCGTGTGTTGTTATTGAATTATTCTGAGTATTCAGTAAGATCAAGTGCTCATTGCAAACTGGTTTATCTTTGAAGCTGATCCAGCTGTACCAGTTTCTGTCATCTATGAATGCATCCTATGGTGATATGTCCTATGGTTTCATGTCCTCAAAATATCCTATAACTCTGTCTCTTACATTTCAAGCTGAATGGGAAAAACCTTTTGATCCGAAATATACTAAAAAGAACAAGTTCTTCGTGGACGGGAACAAGGTTGTTGAAGTCCCGATGATGTTTGGAATGGGCCTGTTCAAGCATGGCTATGATGAACAGCTGTCTTCCACTGTGGTGCAAATGGATTACAAAGGAGGTGCTTCAGCATTTTTTATTTTGCCTGATCAAGGAAAAATGAGGAAGCTGGAGAAAAGATTGTCTTGTGAACGTATGTCAAGATGGAGGACATTAGTCTCAAAAAGGTAAAATTTTGCAGTTCTTCATTCAGATGGTAGACTAGGAGGCACATCAGTTTCAATCTGCTGGGTTATGACACAGAATCAGGATACTATTTTTAGTTTCGTTTTAACCTACAGAATTCCCACCGACCACAGCTGAAATCTAGCTCTCTGGTGTCCCTATGTTTTCGCATTCAGTACTGCACAAAGTGAAAACCTTCACAGCTTTAGGACTTTCACTGTTTCTGCATTTTGTTTCCCATCTTCAACTCTCCATAGGCCCCAGTTTTCTTCTTAAGACCTCTTCTCACTTTTTTGGGGGAGGTCTTCTGCCTGCTCCTATTTACAAGTAAATTCCTACCACTTCAGCATTTTTTCTTGTCTCTTGCTTCCTTTCTGCCTATTACAGTTACAAATAATTGCATGTTTAGTGCTGAAATAACAACTTTCATTTGGCTATTTTGAGGACAAAGCTCAATGATAAGGGTACAGAGCAGCTGGCACATTGCAGAGACATTATATTCAGGCTCTCTGAAGACTTAGGAAGGCAAAATTGGAATAAGCTACACTTGCTTCAAGGTAACTTTGAGACTAGAAGGCAGAAAGGTTGTATGCTTTCTAAAAACAACTTTAGGCTTCTTCCATTTAGTGTCATGTGTAGCAGTAGCCTTTGATGGGACAAAATATGTGTACAAGCATAGGCACAACATGTTTACAGAATCAAGCCCTTGTGTTCATTCATGAATGTGATGTGTTGTGTTAGAGACCTTCACACATACACATTTGAAAATCGTATTTTAAATGATCAGTTCTCAAGGCAAAAAAGACATCCCAATACGGAAAACCCAAACCAGTGTCACGCTCTTAACTCTGATTCACTGTTAAATCTTACCAAAAGAATCTAATTTTTTTTTTATTTTAAAAAAACTGAAAAAAGTACATAATTCTCTGTGCACCTTCACAGTTTTGAAACTTCTGGGAGCAGCTATGCAATTTGTGACTAAAATCACTATAGGACAAATAATATGGTGAATCAAGATACTTATGAATCATTTTTGTCAAAGAAACACAATTGCCTTTAAAATCAGCAAGAAAGACACTAAATACAATTGGGGGGATTTATATTTCCTCTCTCCATCCTCTGTCCTCTCCCCAAACTGGAATAATCTACCTAAAAGCCGTGAATGGGGGATGTAAATCTTATAATATAAAAAGCCATCACTGTCAAAGATGAGCTTGTTTCATGCAGCTCCCCATTTTTCATCATGACAGTTCTCTCCTGCAAAATAATGGCACAAACTCCTCCTTTTCCCTCTAGTTTTCAAAGAAGCTGATTGCCTTTGCTATTATTTGGAGTCTCTGGGAAGTCTTAATAAATGGGTTTAGTGTAGGATATGGAATGATTTAAAGACTGTGGGCAAGCTATTTTTGTTCCTGTTTCTCTGTCTGCAATCTGCCGTTGACACAAGTTGCAGAAGCGTTGCGAGGAACATTTTTCATTACTGTTGGCTGCTAAACAAAGGATAGTGCCAAAGCATTGCCAGTACAGGCAGCTGAGATCTGTTTAATGGTTGAACTGTGGAGAAAACATCACTTTCTCTTCTGTAAAGTGTATCCCAGTGCTTCCTGCCTGGTCGCGTTGCTGCTGTGTGCCTACGGCTTTCCCTTTCCTGCATGTTGAAAGCAAGTGGGGGCTTGTGAATGAGTGTCTCAATGTAATAGCAAGACAGATGATTCAATGGTAGTTGCATCCTCATTTGAGACAGCAATCAGCACAGTCAGAAATTAGGCAGAAGCAAGAGATCTGCAACCTGTTATCAATCCACTAGCACTCTCATTTTTGGGTCCCAGCCAGACTTGGCATTAGATGCTGTGCTACGCTGGAGGGATGGGCCCTTTCCTTCCCCCTTCTCCCCTAGATGACTTGCTCCTTGGCCAGCTTCATTAAGTGCTCCACATCTCCCTGACCGGGAACCCTGGACAGTTGTCCTGGTTTCTTGCCAGAAAACACTACCTACTGTCACCATTATCACTAACCTCTCTCTCATTATGCTGCTTCTAGCTGTAAATGTTGGTTTTAACCTTTGAAAAAGAATCGTTAGATCCTTACTGAAAGAGCGAGGAGGAAATGAGTGAGAAATATGGAGCTTTGAATAATTTATGAAAAGCAGCAAACTAGTCAGTTTCCAAAAAAAATTTAAAAATTTAATAAATCAGACATTGGACTTGACATAGAGAAAGAGTTATCTATTGGCTAACTATATTCTGTCAATATGCTTTTGTTTTCTTCTTTGTCATCCATACAATCACCACCACGTATTGTCCTGTTCCTTTGGTATATCTTTTTGTTTTCTGATTTATATTATAAACACACAAGGCCAACATGTTTTTATTACTTTTTTTCAAAAGTAACCACTGAACTTGGATGTGTTGGGTTTTTTGTGCCCAGCCTGAGACACCTAAAAGAATCACTTTTTCGCAAGGCCGATCCTCTGCATCCTCAGTAATGGGGCATGATGAAGGTGCTTCCAGCGGAATGCACAAAATATCACTAACTTGTGAAAATGTCAGATGAAGATGCCTAGGGAGGTACAGCTGTACTGTTGTGCTGAATGACCACAACCTGTCCTCTCAACTAGCCTTCCAACATTGTTATAAACCTTCTTTTCTTCTCCCCAAATGAATGTCATTATACATCTTCCATGTAGGCTAGAGAGAACCTGCAAGCAAAGTGCCTTTGGGGAGAAAGCAAAATGAGTTTGTCTCTTGGGAGTCTGTGTTATGCTGTGGTATCTGACCAAAATTTCCACCATATTCTTGCATTTCTTTCCTGGCAGCTCAGCAAATTTGTATCTTCCAAAATTCACTCTTTATGGAACATATAACCTAAAAAATATATTATATAAAATGGGCATCATGGATATATTCACTGATAAGGCTGACCTGTCTGGGATCACCGGGCAGCCCCAGCACAGAATTTCCCAGGTAAGTCATACTGCTTTTTGTTTTATGGGCCCATGACTACTGATACTTGCATCACTTTCTTTACAACTGTTCATGATGCAAAACTCGTGTAAATAGGCTTTGCTTCACATGAAAAGGCGGCAGTTGGCATACAGAGTATTTCACCCATGTTACTTGTGCTGTCAGTGCAATTGAGTTGGAGCAGGTTACAAGTCTGTAATTTTTTAATCTAGGAGGCCTTTTTGATGTGCGTGGGGCAACCTTATAAAACAGACATGACCAAGTCATCGTTTATCCACACCTTGGTACCCTCCTGCAGGTGTTGTTACAGCCATTACATTGCTGCTTCTGTTGGTGTCTACTTTCTTTAACCTGCCTGTGGGCAAGTAGGGAGCTGTAGGATGTATGACTGCTTGTGTTTTATGGAGGGGAGAGGAAAAACACTGCTTGCTTTTAAACTGTTTGGGGGAAAGGAAAATGCAGTTATTAAAAACATTTGGCTTCAAGCCTATGAGCAATGACTCTCATTAGTGCCAGGCCCAGGCAAAAGCTACAGATAAGTCATACTTCAATAAACCTAGAGTTTAAAGCTGACAATCAGTGCAAATTTCATTGCCTAATATGAACAAAACAATGGCCCTCATGACCTCAGGTGGAAGTTAGTGAATTAGTGTCTGTGAATGTCTTGATTTTGCAAGGTAAAACTTACATGTTTCTCTGCTCCAGCCCTCTATTTCTAGCCCCTCTTCTTTGCCCCCATTTTTTCCAAGACATTAAGGAACATGGGAAACATAATTTCAGGATGCTATTCATTGTGCTAATCTGCATGTTAATTCTTCAACTATATGAACTTTTAATAGACACTTAAAGATGATGTTTCTCTCTTAACCTTTAGGCTAGCTCCACAGATCTGCCTGAGTGGGAGCAGGGAATAAGAAAAGAAACAAGGCAAATGTTTTCACTAGCAGGGACATGCCCCTCCACCGGGGATGAACTGCTCCTCTCTGGGGCCAGGAAAGCTATGCTGCATTGTAGCTCGCTGATTTTCTTTCCGACTTTGCTGTCTTTGTGCAGCAGACTCACACCTGTCCATCTGGTGCTTGTTTCTTACCAATAACTTCTTCAGGCCCTTTTAGCTCAAATGCTCATTCAGGTGACTAATTTTGTACCCCCTTGACTTGTAACATGTCTGTTTCTTCACAGGCTATTCATAAGGCTGTGATAAAGGTGGACGAGACTGGCACCGAAGCAGCAGCTGCCACAGGCATGGAAATAGTGCCTATGTCTGTACCGATGACCATTACGTTCAACAGGCCCTTCCTAACCGTCATAACTATTGACGGAAAAATACTCTTCATGGGAAAAATTAGGAACCCTCTGGAAAAATATTAAGTTCATGTACATACGAGGTATGCGGTGATCACCACTGTCAAATCAAGTGTTTGACCTGATGAGTATGGCATGGCTACATAGGATTCTCCACATCTTACCTGATGTTATTCACTGTTTTTTGTAGATGAGACTCTTCATCAGTTTAAATTGTCATAGTTGCATGTTTGTTTGGGCCTTGGTTTTTTTTTTAGGTTTTTTTTTTTTTTTAAGAAGGTTGCATTCAGGCAGAACTGTCATTAGATCTGGGACAAAATAGGCCTGTGTGATACTGACAGCATAGACGCATCTTTTAGCAGGGAAGATGAGGAGCATGTGGGTGGAGTGGGTTGTGTAAACCTGCTTCTTCCCTCACGGCTGCTTTCTCACCTCTTTTTTTGCGTTGACTGACAAATAGGTACAAGTTACGGCACTTTACTACTTGTGCCTATTTTCCTACCAACATGAAGTTCATACCTAGCATAGACTTTAACATGCATAATGCTTACTGCCTTGCATAGTACCACTGTTGTCCAGTGAGTCTCTTACATCCTTGCCTTTCAGCTGTTGTCCCAGCTAAGCTGCTGCAAAGGGGTCACAAAGAAGGTGTGTTTTTCCCCTGCAGATACATACTGGCCTGCCCACTGTCTCTGCAAGAGTTCACAGTCCAGACTCATTCCAGGGCAAATGTTAGAGGGTCTAAGAATTGGGTGTAAGAAAAGAAGATCAGATCTCTGCAGTTCAGTGTCCTGGAGCCAACCTTTTTGAACCAGATATACAGCTCAGAGCAGCCAGAAGACTACTTCTAGCCTATGCCTGCACTCAAACCAGCTTCTAAAAGCCCCCAAGCAGCAGGAAACACAAGCCATCTCCCCCTGGTGCCAGTGCCTGTACCATTACCATCTGGCCCTGGGAGATTACCCATGGTAGTAAGCACCATTCCAGTATTGTTTGTAGGATCAAGCACCCTACCGATAACACCTATATCCTATAAGTGACACTTACCATGTCGACACAACCCTTCTGTTCCCAGACTGTCCATTAATACAACATTGGTACTCTGTTCCTCATCTGCTTCACGGTTAGTATAGCCACAATATTATAAAGAACTGTTTTCACTATTAAGATACGCAATACTAAAAGTCACATTCATAATGCACATGCTTATTTATTTTTTCTTGTTTACTTTCCTACCTATTTTTTCTTCTATTTTCACAACATCTATCATTATTTTATGTCTTTCCTCGTGTTCATGGTATATATCTCAACTCTGGTTGCAGGAGGGGTAAATTATTGACTAAAAACGGGTTAGTCTGTTAATAGGTATTAAGCATTAACACCAGTCTTTGTACAGCCTTGAAATATGCAGACAAATGTACTATGGTAGAAGAACAGCAATGAATAAACATGATATTGAAAAGTTTCTAATTTTGCTATTTTATTTCTGTAATTCAGAGTTAAGACTTATGTATGGTTCAAGCCATTTTTTTTGACCGGTGTCAACAAACAGTTATTAATATACTGCTCATATATATTAGATCAGCACGGTAAAGCTGGTAATGAGCTTCAGAAAGCCCTCTGCCTTTGGCCTAAACAGTAAACCTATTTTGTGCTGGACAGGGATTATCTCTGTTAGGAAGAGAACTTTTTGGGAAGGTTGGACATTTCTTTGATGTGGAGATGTTTATTTCAAAGGTTATAGACAACGTGCTGCTTCTACTCCATCAAGTGTGTAGCTTCGTGTGTGTCTCATTTCTCTTCTAAAAATCTCTCTCTTGATTCCCTCTGATAGCTGTGTTACCAGTTTTGGCATCTGTTTTGAACTGTGGTTCCTGTTATTCCATAAGCAAAACATGGGCCATCTAGATCACACTTTTTTTAATAGATTATGACAGGAAATCAAGAAAAGTGCTTGGAAGCTGTCAGCTTTTTGTAGAGAAACCCACTTCCAAATTAAAATCACAGTGAAGAAAAACTCATCTGTGTGGCATTCAAATCGATAAATAAGGAAGAATAAATTTAGTATTTCCCAAACTGAAAACTAGATGTACTCCATTTGTTTTCATTTGTCTTTGACTACATCACTAGATCCATAGCAAACTTTGACAGAGGGTACTTGTCTACAGGTTCTTACAGATCTTTGTAATTTATTGATCTAGAGGCACTACAGATCTTGCTAGGTCACAGTTTTCTGACATAACCAGATCTTGCAGCTTGCTTTCCTGTAAAAATGTATAGCAGTGCATTTGGATGTAAATCCAAAAATCCTAACTTAAAAAAGAAAAAAAAAAATATTGGCATATCTACACAGCAAAGTAAATTAGAATTATGAGAAAAAACTTCAGAAAATGGAAGTCATGATCAAATCAGAAAACGCCCCCTGCTAAAAAGAACAAACCCACAACATTACATCTCAAACTATAATAAGAAAGGACAAGGACAACTTTGAGAAAAAAAAATTGCAGAAGTCATAGCATATAATAATATATTCATTTTCAAAGACATCAGAAACCTGCCAGAGAGCCTGAGGGGCCAGTAGGTGTTCAAAGTGTAAAAGAAATACTCAAAGGGTGTACTGACAAAACAGAAAAGCTCAATCCATTGCACCTGTTCTTGCCTTGCAGTGCTTGAGCCCAAGCAACTATTTCAAGTTGAACTAATAATAGAAGAGTTTTTAGAAAAGAAAATCAAAGAGCAAGTAACAACAAATTCCCAGGACTGTTCAGAATGCATGCAAGAGCGCTTAGCTGTCTCAAGAAGAAAAATGTTAAGCTTTCCACTGTGGTGCATCAGTTAAACTGGTCTCGGAAACAGAGTAACAAGAAGTGAGAAATGTGACATAAGTTTTTAAAACAAGATGCAAATGAGCATGCAGTGAGTTGCAGAACAGTTAGTCCAACTTGGAGATTTTGAAAACTGTAGAATTTTTAGTTGTATGGATAAATATGACAAAATATTGAAGCACCAACACGACTTTCATAGAATCATAAAATTGTTTAGGTTGGAAAAGGCCTGTAAGATCATCGAGTCCAACCATCAACCTAATACTGCCAAGTCTACTGCTAATCATAGAATCATAGAATGATAGAATTGTTTTGGTTGGAAGAGACCTTTAAGATCATCAAGTCCAACTGTTAACCTAGCACTGCCAAGTTACTACCAAACCATGTGCCTAAGCACCACACCTACACATCTTTTAAATACCTCCAGGGATGGTGGCACAACCACTTCCATGGGCAGCCTGTTCTAATGCTTCCTAACCCTTTCAGTGAAGAAATTTTTCATAATATCCATCCTAAACCTCCCCTGGTACACCTTGAGGCCATTTCCTCTTGTCCTATTGCTTGT
Organism: Burhinus oedicnemus; assembly: GCA_008921705.1. Taxonomy (NCBI): domain Eukaryota; kingdom Metazoa; phylum Chordata; class Aves; order Charadriiformes; family Burhinidae; genus Burhinus; species Burhinus oedicnemus. Next base: position 2,626,259 of record VFFE01007008.1, read on the forward strand.
TACTTGGGAGAAGAGACTGACCTCAACCTCACTACAGCCTCCTTTCAGGTAGTTGTAGAGAGCAATAAGGTCTCTCCTGAGCCTCCTTTTCTCCACATGAAACAACCCCAGTTCCCTCAGCTGATCCTCATAGGACTTGTGCTCTAGATCCCTCACCAGCTTTGTTACCCTTCTCTGGACACACTCCAGCACCTCCATGTCCCTCCTGTAGTGAGGGGCCCAAAACGGAACACAGTATTCGAGGTGCGACCTCACCAGTGCTGAGTACAGGGGGATAATCACTCCCCTTGTCCTGCTGGCCACACTATTTCTAATACAGGCCAGGATGTTATTGGCCTTCTTGGCCACCTGGGCACACTGCTGGCACCTATTCAGCCAGCTGTCGACCAAACCAACACCCTCGGGTCCTTTTCTGCCAGGCAGCTTTCCAGCCACTCTTCCCCAAGCCTGTAGCATTGCCTGGGGTTGTTGTGACCCAAGTGCAGGACCAAGTACTTGGCGTTGTTGAACCTCATACTGTTGGCCTTGGCCCATCGATCCAGCCTGTCCAGATCCCTCAGTAGAGCCTTCCTACCCTCAAGCAGATCAACACTCCCACCTAACTTGGTGTCGTCTGCAAACTTACTGAACGTGCACTCGATCCCCTCGTCCCGATCGTTGGTAAAGATATTAAAGAGAGCAGGCCCCAACACTGAGCCCTGGGGAACACTACTTGTGGCCGGCCGCCAACTGGATTTAACTCCATTCACCACCACTCTTTGGGCCTGGCCATCTAGCCAGTTTTTCACCCAGTGAAGTGTATGCCCATCCAAGCCATGAGCAGCCAGTTTCTTCAGGAGAATGATGTGGGAAACAGCGTCCAAAGCTTTACTGAAGTCTAGGTAGACAACATACACAGCCTTTCCCTCATCCACTAAGTGGGTGACCTTGTCATAGAAGGACATGAGGTTAGTCACGCAGGAGCTGCTTTTCATAAACCCTTGCTGACTGGGCCTGATCACCTGGTTGTCCTGTATGTGCCACGTGATAGCTGTAAGATGATCTGCTCCATAACCTTCCCAGGCATCGAGGTCAGACTGACAGGCCTGTAGCTCCCTGGATGCTCCCTCTCGCCATTCTTGTGGATGGGTGTCACATTTGCTAGGCTCCAGTGAACTGGGCCCTTCCTGGTTAGCTAGGACTGCTGACACATGATGGAAAGTATCTTGGTGAGCACTTCCTCCAGCCCCCTCAGAACCTTTGGGTGGATCCCATCCGGCCCCATAGACCTGTGTGCATCTAAGTGATGTAGCAAGTTGCTAACCATTTTCCCTTGGATTATGGGGGCTTCATCATGCTCCCTGTCCATGTCTTCCAGGTCAGCGGAGTTGAGTGCCCCGAGAACAACTGGTCTTACTATTAAAGACTGAAGCAAAGAAGACATTAAGTACCTCAGCCTTTTCCTCATCTTTTGTCACTATGTTTCCACCCACAGCCAATAAAGGATGGAGATTCTCCTTAGCCCTCCTTTTGTTGCTAATGTATTTATATAACTCTTTTTTATTGTCTTTTATGGTAGTACCAAAGGATTCTTTGAAAGAGTTGATATGTGTTTGGATTACAATGGTTTGGTTGGTATATGACACATAATTCAGAAAAGAGATAAAATTCCTCAGCGAAGGATCTCAAAAAAACCCTAAGCTAGTAGGGAGGGAAGGCCCTTTATAAGAAATAAGTTCAGGCATGTGTTATTCAGAGAAGTCAGAGATCATGTGGGACTTTAATGAATTGTGAGATGACACATTTTGCTGGTATTCCCACCTTGTTCATGGGTAGCGATCTCACAGAACTGAGTGACTGGCTGATAAAATGGCAGAGGAAAATCACTGCCAATAAATACAAAGCAAAGAATACGATGAAAGAAGCCCCTGTTTTATATATGGCATGGTGGTCTCTTAAGTTAGGCGTTGCTACTCGGGATAGAGATTTTGCAGTGATGCTGGATAGGCCACTGAATATGTCAGCTCCGTGCTCAGCACTGCTGAAAAAGGAAACCAAGCAGTGGGAGATACAAAGAAAGGAAGAGAGGGGAAGGTGACATCAGTGTTTCCGTGTGCCATGGTGAGTTCACACTGTGTACACTATGTGCAGCACTGGATACTGAACTAGATGAACCTTTATTTTAAGCTAAGGACGGCCATTTCACATGGCTTATAGGATAATGTTATCTGTACATATACTGGGTATCTATGGGCCCAACTCAGAGCCAAAGCCTAAGGGTTTATTTCCTTTTGCTACGCCTGAGGGTGTCTAAAACAACAGTATGGGGGCTGGCACTTAAGAGTATTTTTATTTCCTCAATAAACTGCAACACTTCTGTCAACTCAGTGGTTCAGTAGGAAATAACTCAAAATCAAAGCTCATTTACATGACTTGGTAATTTAGGAGCATTCATTATAAAAAAAGAAGTGCATTTTCTGGGGTAGTTTACAAGGGTCTTTTTATCACTTCTTTGACAGATTGAAGTAGGTGAACTTACATTTGTAACTTATTTGCAGTTTTGACCTTTTTACAATCATTGATCATACTTTTTACAATCACATGAATGCCTTGTTATTTACCAGTGTACCTTCACAAAGACTCTAACCAGATGTATCATATCCCTTATTTAACGTTTCTGGGTTTTGTTCTTCTATTTCTCTATCTGATATGTATAGATATTTTTTAATGGGAATACCTAATTACTAGCCCATTTTTCCCATCAGATTCATATCAAACTTTCCCGCTTAAAATTTATTTTTTTTAATGTGAATTAGCTCTTATTATACCAGCTTTATTTTTCCTCTACATCTATGACTTTACAGTATATAACAAATCTATTTTTAGTTAATGAAAAAAGGCAAATGAGAATAAGACTTTGAGTTGCAAAGTAATGACTTCCTCATTGGTCAGGTCCCCTACAACTGGTGCAGACGTTCTTTTCCATCCTGACTTGAAGAAATCACAGAATCGTGGAATTTTCAGAGTTAGAAAGGACCTTTAGAGATCATCTAGTCCAATTCCCCTGCTGACGCAGGAACTCCTAGAGCACATTACTCAGGACTGCATCCAGGTGGGTCTTGAAAATCTCCAGAGAAGGGGACTCCACAACCTCCCTGGGCAGCCTGTTCCAGTGCTCTGTCACCCTCACCGTAAAGAAGTTTTTTCCTAGGTTTGAATGGAACTTCCGATGTTCCACCTTGTGCCCGTTGCCCCTTGTCCTGTCACTGGGAACCACCGAAAAGAGTCTGGCTCCATCCTACTTCAACCCACCCTTTAGATACTTAGAAGCAAGAGTAAGGTCTCCCCTCAGCCTTCTCTTCTCCAGGCTAAAGAGTCCCAGCTCTCTCAGCCTCTCCTTGTAAGGGAGGTGCTCCAATCCCCCAGTCATCTTTGTTGCCCTGTGTTTGATCTAAATTTTATTGTAAGGAATTTCTTTCCAGTCAGTCTTTTTCTACAATAGCCTTTAGATAGTGCCCGTAGTCCCATATTGGTATTGTTTTCACATCCAATAAATTATGTTTCTCTCCCAAGACATGTGACAAAAATTTAAAATCTCAACAATTTTCCTGAAAATGGTTTTGAAATTTTCTTCCATTTTATTGGTAAGCAGTAGAAAAGTTTATCACTTGATAGCATCTTATAAAATAAAAGTCAGGGTGGAACATTTTCATGATTTCTGTTTGAAAACGTTGACAAAGCCAATGCATTCCTGAAAATGTTCTGATTTTGCTGACTCTGCTTTCTTACATGGAACTTGCTCCCTCAGACAACTTCCAAGAAGTTTTTCTGAGAAAGGATTTTTAAGGGGGACAATAAGGGCTACAGGAAGAATCTGGGTACTTGCACAATCTAGGGAAGTTTCTCAGATGGAGAAAAAAGTTGAAGTGTACATTTGTGAAGTAGTTTGTAATACAACACTGAAGTTGTGGCTCAGTTATAAGCCTACTGCCATCAAAGATGAAGTAGGACCCCCAGCTCAAAGGATTTATGAAATTCTTAGCTTTGGCTGTGCACTGAGTGCCCACGGAGCAGTAGCAGAAATAACTGGCTTTACAGTAAACTATGAAGAGAAATGTGTTTAGAACATGCTGGTAAAAAAAGGCCTCCTTTGGAGTCAGTGAATCCTCTTAGACTTAGTCCTGGCTTGCAGGATTCTGTTTCTTGTGAGAACATCGTAGTCATTGTGCTTCACACATTACCTCAGGAGGGATCTCAATAGTTCAGAGATCTCCAAAGAGCAGGGGATGCTAAGTGTCATCTGTGCTGTAATATTTGGGTGTTGGGGTTGGAGTTATAGTAATTATGAGTGTGGAGGCGAATTAGAAAAACAAACGTGTTTGTTAAGAGATTAATTCAATCATCATTAGTATGAGAGCTGGAGCATTCACAAAGGCCAGAGACCAGTTCAAACTGGTTTTCATAATCCCCACCCACCTAAGTTCTACCAAAGCCATTAATTTAAAAATGTTGCATCATCAAGGAAAAAAAAATTACTCTCACTGGCTGATCAATGAACCTGAGAGCAGGACATCGTCACCTAGAAGTTCTTGTGACCTGATTAACCTTTTTGCTCTCTACAGCTGAGCCCCACTCTTGCTGACCCCAGCCCCAAGAGTGCCATAATGATCTGTTGCGCTATGGAAGAAGACACCTGGGTATTCTGTGAAAATCAGTCTGGGCTCTCCCTGGTCCCTAAAGGTTGACTTTTGATGAAGGATCTTGCTGTGACTCCTTTGGGAAATCCTTCCTCCATGATTCTTCAATAGGCTCTACTGGCCATTGGTCTCCAAGCTGACAGAGGGAACAGGGAGTAGAGGCATGGTGTGCCAAGGAGATGAGAGTGGTCTGCAAGTCACCGTGGGTGATGTGAAGAAAGGCAGGAAAGGAACGTCAGAGGAGATATCAGGTTGCAGAAGCCAACACTAGACAGGGTATTGACTAGTTTGAGGCAGTGAAATTTTGATCTGTACAGAAATAGTCACAATTTTTTTGCTAAAACTAACAAATTTGAAATGCTTGTGAAATGGCTGACTACATTGAAAAAATGTTTTGGTTTTTTTTTTTTACTTGTCTGTGTACTGATCTAGAGTAGGATTTTTTAAAAACTATGTGGTGTTGGTCTAAATCTTCTCCCAACAAAGTTAAAAGCTGTGGCTGGAACATAGCTTAATCTATGCTATATCCATTCAAAATAAAATTGAAACCTGCCTCCCTTCTGTGTTTGCTCCCTGGTGGACTCCTGTGTTTGTACTCTTATTTTCAACAGAGCTGTTCTGTATGAATAGAGAGACTGACAAGGACTAATAAACAAGGTAAATTGCCTCTGTGGCTTGCAAGACCACTTTCTGGGTCCTTTCTTTGAGCATTAGCCAAAATCCATATTGTGTGCTTGGGCAGCTGAGCTTCTGAGTCACAGAATAATGTCATTACTGTTTACTTCAAGCTACTTTGATCAGCCTTAGTTGATCAGTTGTGTGATTAAAGACAGGCACTCGATTTGGTATCGCTCAGGACTTCAGAGGAGGAAAAGGAAACAATTCGGATGAGATGGTCCCAGATAGCAGGGTCAGTGGACCAAATGGGAAGGTGAAGAAGAACTTTTTAATGAAGGCTTTCAAAATAATGTTAGTTGCTTAAGTCTTGAATTACTCATTGGGATGGTTCTTGTTAACTATATTTTCATGTTGTATGGACACACATTTATTACAATTTTAAGTACTATATTGCTGTTGGAAACCCATAATTAATTGATTAATTTCTTTCTTTCTTTAACGCAAGAACATTATTAGGAAAGAAGGATGGGCCAGTAGTTACACAGCATTGGGCTGGGACTTGGGAGTTTCTGCTTCCCTTCCCAGCTCAGTCACAGGTTCACTTTGTATAAACTTAACTTCCTGTCTGCTTATAGCTATCCATTGAGGATAATCACCCTTCCTTTCTTTGTTTAAACAGTCAGAGAGGGATTCAGGTACCTTACCATAGCAGAATAGTATGATTTTAAAAGCAGAACACTGGACTGGCAGTAGATGAAGAGGTTCTGGTGAAATGATCCCTGCTGGCATGGTGCCTGGGTCAAACTGGAAGGTGAAAAATAACTTTTTAGTGAGCACAATGATCTTATCCTTCTCCATTTTCCTGTACCAGATTCTTGTGTTATAGGCACTGGCAACAGATATCTGCATTTTCTAGTCATGAATGAAAAAACTTCTGGTAAAAGGGTTGGCTTGGGCAGTGTCATGGGGTGCATGCAGATTATTAATACTTGCAATTTATGTGTGCTTAATCACCTCTCCTTATGCTGTAGGACACTTAGGTAGCTAGCACCTCTTGGATGCAAGTACTAGGCACACCAGGAAAGAAGACACTTTCTGTAAATTCCAGAGTACTTTTTATGGAATCTTGCAACTGAGGAACATTTCCAATTTCACTTTGAAGCTGTATAAAGCTGTATCCTGCAGATCACAGGTTTTTAAACTGTGTATCACTGTTACCAAGGGAGGTGCCATGGTACCAAACTGATAAAAAATGATCCTATCTTCATTAATCTCAATAAAGAACTGAAATGATGCTCAAGGCCATTGAAAGTAACTTTTTATTTTCATGTCATCTGATCTCAGTGAGGAAGTTAGCTGTGTCATTTTTATCTTACAGATGAGAAAACTGAAGCCCATCAGACAGTGTTAGTGTCCCAGTTTCAGCTGGGATAGAGTTAATTTTCTTTCTAGTAGCTGCTGTGTTTTGGATTTAGTATGAGACTAATGTTGATAACACATACTGGTTTAGGTGTTGCTAAGTAATGTTTACATTAGTCAAGGACTTTTCAGCTTCCTGTAGAAGCTGAGAGGGAGCATAGACAGGACAAGCTGGCCAAAGGAATATTCCATACCATACATGTCATGCTCAGTATATAAATGGGGGTTGGCTGGGGGACAGGAATCCACGTTTGCTGCTCAGGACAGGCTGGCATGGGGAGAGCAACTTGTATTGTATCCCTTTATTTTGTGTATTCTTTTACTATTATTATTTTTTTTCCTTTTCTGTTACTGCTCTATTAAACTGTCTTTATCTCAACCCATGAGGTTTTTTCCCCCCTCCTTTTCTCCATATGGTGGGAGACGGGGGGGTGGAGACTGAGTGAGCGAGCGGCTGCACGGTCCTAGTTACTGGCTGGGGTTAAACCACGACAGTTAGTGGTGTTCCCAAGGTCAAAACTGAGCTGCTCAACAGAGCTAGCATCCTATCCTGAATTTTCAACCCAGTGGTTCTCTCATCAGGCAGTCCATCCCATCCTGAAGTCACTCCAGTATCTTGAACAGTATTTAAGCAATGGAAAATATTCTTGGAGATCTTTATAGTCAATAAGATTGCAACATGGTTATTTTGTCAACTATTTTGGGGGTTAGAAGGAAAAGGAAACAGAATGCATGCTATTCTTTCACAATACCTTGGTTAGAAATCATTCAGATATGTAACTCTCAGAAAGCTATTTTGTTACTAATACTAGTATTACAGAAACACTCAAGTCTGAAAAGAAACTCCATGGTGAAGCTGTTACATGCAGAAATAATTAAAAACAGGCCTTCTTTTGAAAGTTTCTGGGGCCTAAATAAAGGTTTGTAATGTTAGAGCAACCTGCCTGCTGTCCCGCTCCTTTTCCAGGAGGGGTCAAGTTTGCTGTAGGTCCTGTGTTGTATCTGTCAATCTGCACACTTCTGAAGGAGCAGTAGGAGGTTTAGTTGTTACTGGTGCACCATACATGTAACACACCTGCTACATTTTAGTAGGTAATTTGTAACTGGGTTAGTTTTCCAACCAAAAATGGTTATGAGTGTTAACTCATGGTCATTGCCATTGGTATGGCATACATTTTTTTTAGTTCTAGTCCCTGCTCTCTACTTAGTTTATACATATTATTAGTGATGCTAATTCAAACCAAAAACGGTTCTGTGAGAAGAACTTCCCCCTCCTCATGAATGTTCTAGCCACTATATGCAGGCTGTATTTCATCCCCATTTCACATTCCCTTCCTAAACTAATGAATTTTGCCTTCCTGGCAGGACAGTGGAGGAGATGCTCCAAGAGGTATTGAAAGCATGGCATGACCACCGTGGGCAGACTGGGCTTTTTTTCTTCATTATATACCTCATCCAGACTACAAGAACATAATTCACCAGACATGCATGCATCTTCAGTCTTAACAATTTTCTCTACACTCTGACTGCCTGATCCTTCCCAAAAACTATCAAATAACTCAAAACTATTGAGGGAAAGCAGGGAAAGGCAATGTCTGTTTCTTTCCTAATTCCACACAGTTTCCTTCATATTGCTGCTATGTCAATATAATTGTCGTCTATGTACTTTACACTTAGAAATCTTTGTGTTACTTTGGATATAATAGATCCATAGGGATAAATATTTTTTTGATATTTGATGTAACCTGTGTGTCTGTGATCCGTAATCCCAGAACAGCGGTGATTGTTGCTAATTTGACACGAAAACTATGATTTCCTGTCCTAAGGTATAGAAGCGTAAAAAAACCACTGGACAAGTTGAATGGTTCTGTTGTCATCAAATATACCAGTCATTGGTTAATTAAGATCTCCTTAAGCCTGCTTCAGAATTATTTGTTCAAAACAAACCAAACTGGCAGGAAGCTGTTTGCAAGATATTGGTAAATATATGAAATATTATATGGGTATCTTTCTTCTAAAGGAATCAAAATGTGAGTTGAGGTGTGGTATAGATACTGACCTACATGGAGTACATAGCAGTAATGTAGACTTGGGTAACGTAGACTTTGTTGTGGTTTTAATTATCAGAAGGAATAAACCCCATCTGTTTGGTTATTTCAGTATTCTGGACTTTTATTTCTGTTAAAAATAAGTAGTGGAGAAGCAAGATCTACTTCAGTAGATGATTGATCAGTGTGAATCCGGTTAACATGGTTTCATGACATAGTTTTAGAGTTGAAATTGTGGTCAATAGAGAGATGGGACTGTAAATGGCTCGTGGCAGTACGTGGTACACCTGGCACACGTGCATCTGTTCGTTGTTTTAGTTTAAAGCTGGTGCAGCGCCTTATTGCTGCTGCTCTAATGAAATGCTAGGGAAATGCCTTGTTAAAGTGTAGCTTAACATTATTAAAAACAAAACAGTAATTACAAGGCCTCACAAATGAAAAAGAAAACAAGAGGCTTATAACCATTTTGTAACACAATTTGCCCTTGACCACCATGACCTGTCATTCTCCTAGGCTTTGATGAGTAAAATAATCTCTCTGTTTGTGACCTTTTACAGCCAGAAATAGAAGGAACAAGTAAAAAGGAAAGGGGAAAAAGAAACCAAGAGGAAGACAAAGAAGGGGAGTGTCAAGACAAGGTTTATCTATGTTCTGTCTCCATGTTTATCTATGTTTGTAATGACAAAATTACACATATGAGTAAAGAAGTACAAAGGAAGAAGAGTTGTCACAAATGGGGAAACATGTTTCATGTTACTGCTCAGTCACGGTCTTTGTTGTTAATGCAAAAAATTCAGTCAGCTTGATCCATTAGCATTTTATTCGTATGGAAAAAGTTAATAGAAGCAAGCAGTACTTTTTTTCATTGCGACAATTTAAAATTTGCGCGAGAGGGACAAGGAGAAGGAGAAGTGAGCGTGCGCACACGCAGTATGCGCATGTGTGGGAGTAAACAGCTTGCCACTGGTATTCTCACCACCTGCCTGGGGCAGTAACTCAGATGCACACAGAATTGAGGTATATGAAGGGAGCACACCAGCCAGAGTAGGAAACCCCCCAGGGAAACCTGTCTATCACATACCCTCTCAGTGGCATGCAATTACAGTCAGATTGAGACGGTACAGGCAATTAGTTCAGAGTCCATATTCAAGCTGAGGATCAGGAGGCAGATTTGGCTCTGGTCAGACTTTGGAAGAGCGCCGAGCTGCTGTGATGCGTGACTGTCGGCTCCATGTGTGCTTCAGGACGGCACAGAAAGTCTGACTTCTGGCACCAAGAGCTAGCATCTATTTCCAGTGGTTCCAGGCACAACCTCCTGGTTTCCAGTAGGGTCCTAATTACACAATGTTTGCCCTAAGCTCCTCCACGTGGTCAGAGGCAACAGACAGAAAGTCACAGCTACTATTCAGATGGCTGAAGATCTGACGGCTCCATTAGCTGAATTGCAGAGATGATCCTTGGAAACCCTATTTCATCAATATTTGTTCTGTTTCCTCCTTTTTTTTGGTTGGCGTTAATTTTTATCAGGTCTGTTTAATGTTTAATGGTGGAAATTAAGCAGAAGATGATGTAGCAGTATAAATAACAGAGTGGAGAACAGCATGGTCAGTTGAATGCAGCAGGGCTTCTAATTTTGTAAGTACTGCACATGTATTTTTCTTAGAGGCTTGCAAATCATATTTTCTGTGGTTGGTGGAATTTCCGTGTTAGGTTAATTTCATTTGTCTGCTTGTGACTCGGTTGTGTGCGGGTGTTGCCATGAAATATTAATCAAGCAAACATGCAAGGGACCAGTGGGACCTGCTGTTCTGGGGAAATATGCTTAGCCTGAAATTAGAATAAAATAATCTTTGAGGTCATGGGGACTTATTAAGTAGCTGTTAAAGCCGAATACTGATGAAATCACCTTTTAGGTTAGAAACAGCCTTCACAGTGACTCGAAATTAGCGTAATCCCACTAGTGACTGAACAACCAGATCCAATTTATAAACTCTTCTGGTGATTTAACGTATAAAACAACCACTGAATTGCTAAGGCCATGCTCTCTAATTAGGACTGGGGTGAGTGGAGGGGGTGGGTGGAAGGCCACAATTTAAATTTAATTACCCCTTTTATTCCCATAGACAAGCTAATCTGTGGTTTGGTGGAGAATTATTTTCCGAATTTCCAATTTGCATATTAAAAATACAACCCAGATTTAATAAAGCCTTTCCAGTTTCTTCAGCTTTGAAATGGTAACAAAAACATATTTGTGGTTGAAATTTTCTAATTTCAAAATGTTGAAATTAATGTGATTAACATCTGTAAAGGGAAAAGCATGTGTGAAAAACTTGATGACACTATTCAGTGTTTTCCAACTTCTAGCAGAAGTACTTTAATATTTCTGTAGAGAGCTGTGCTACTAAGAGAAGTTTTTTAATTGATTTGTTACAGTAGAAGTTAAAAACAGAGCCATGCCTATTATAAGCTTGCTGCAGAAAAAACATACTCTCTGCTTCAGAAATTCTTTTTAGGTAGGCTAAGCTTTGTTTGGACACAGGAAGTGGTCACGGTAAGACAAAAATTATCCTCTTTTTCACTTAAGTGTGCAATACCTCATATAGCTAGAGAAAAACAGTCTATGAAACGTTAGACAGCAAGTACTTTTGAAATACCCTCTGTACTACACAGTTGCTTCATTTGTCTGCAGTACATAAGGGGTTTTTTTTGGCTGGGAAGAAGAGGGAGAGTTCTGCTTAAAAGAGATGCAAATAGTTGAATCTTATTCCCATCTAGGGCCATACTCCATCTTTTGGTTAAGGAAATTAAAATTTAGCATTGCCATTTCTTACTGCAGGTCACTGCTGTGGTCACTGTCTGTTCTCAGACATACTCAGCATAATTAGGTCCTAACAAATAAGAGAACACACAGTTATTGTATACGTTTGCTATAAAAACAAGAAAGACCACCAAACCAATAAAAAAATAAAGTAACTGGTTAATCACCAAGAATCCTGGAACTTGGGCTGCCCTCAGAAATTCTATCTAAATCTTGTTTAGATAGCAGATACAGTCACCTTTCACATCTGGGAATGAATACGGGACCCAGAGAACTTCACCGTGGCAGTACACGGGAAAATGCATTCCTGGAAGAGAAGGATCCAAACAGGCTGTGCTGGCTGGAAACCAGAAGAAGAGGAGACGTAACAGTAGAAAAGTTCTAGAAATGTTTTCATGCAGAAGCTGTGAGGGCAAAAATCTTATTTTCATAGATACTTTGTAAGGTTTCTGAAGAAGGTTTATATGAGATGCCTCCCCAGAATAGCAGGGAACTGAATTCAGTAAACTAGAGACTTTCTCCAGCTCCTGTGGAGGTTAGGAGGCTCCTGTGAAGTAGATCATGTCAGCATTAGGAGAACAAGCATAACGAAGAAACTTGTCATATCCAAGGGGATTAACCTGAGTGTCCTTTGAATTCCAAAAGAAATCTGTGTTTTCTTCCTCTTGGACCTAGATCCTTTGTGTGTCTCTAGAGGGAGTCACACATCCCACGCACATTAACCCATAGTGAGATAAAACCCACCATTTAACAAGTTACAAACACTTGTTGCAGCCCCCTGAAAAGAGGGTCTCTTTGTTCCAAATATGCACCTCATTATCTGGTGCAAACCTGCTGCTTCCCATGTGTCTTTATGCCCTCTTCTGAATGTCCTGCTGCCATGGCACAGGGTGCTCCAGGCTTTTGCCTTGAATTTTGCCTTGAAGTTTATTTAGATGACTTTCATCCATCGCTTATCAGCTATGGCCAATGGCTGGTCACGCGAGTAAGTCACCATGAAGCAAAGAGCGGTGTGAATTTAACAAGCACCAGATAATGCATGATAGACGTCTGTCCGTGTCTTGCTGCCCTGATGAAACTGAGGGAATTTATCCCACTTCCCATGGGAAGTGAGCTGCCTCACATTTCCTCACATTTACCAAACTGCATTTGGGCAGGTATTGTGGAGCAGTTGATGTCTTTGAAACCCACACTCCCTCTTACCTCACAGTCTCTTTTGTTTAGATGTACCCTATAGGAGACAATGATCCAGGGAAGACAATGTCATTGTTAATAGAACTCAGTATGGACTTTGGCTCTATACTTTCATTGGCAATGAAGAAAAGAATTGCCTTTTCAGGGCAGTTACAATGGAATATTATGGTTTTATTATGCCTGACATTTTAATTTATAATTGAATTTATTAATGGCATCTGACATTGTGTCCATGGGCACTTTAAATATGCTATGTACAGTAGATCTTTATAGGTGCACTATATCATATTTATGCTAACAAACTATTCATTATTTCTTACTACCAGGCTCATTACCATCTGCTCACCTAATGACTGTTTATTTTGTGACAGAATAATTTGAAGAGAAGATGAAGTATCTACTGTGCCTGTGTTTACTCCTTGCTGTTTTTTGTGCCGTAGCCCATTGCCACCATGAAGACATTTGCCATGAAGACAAAAATACCAATCTGCATGATGGAACACAAAATTTATTAACACACACCTGTGACAAGCAAGGCTCTAACTATGCAGATTTTGTATTTAGATTTTACAAGCAGGCTATATCAAAAGAAGCTGATAAAAATGTTTTCTTTTCTCCCATGAGCATCTCCACTGCCTTTGCCATGCTGGCTGTTGGCGCTAAGTCAACCACCCTGTCTCAGATTTTTGAAGGGCTGGGCTTTGACGACCTGACTGAGACTCGCATACATGATATACATGAAAGTTTTCATAGAGTTTTAGCACTACTGAACTGTGCTGATGCTAACATCACTTTAAATACAGGGAATGCCCTTTTCACAGCTATTGGGTATGAACCACAGGAGACGTTTTTACAAGACACCAAACTATTTTATGATGCAGAATTTTTTTCTACCAACTTCCATAAACCAGAAGAAGCTAAGAAGCAAGTCAACAAATATGTAGAAGAGAAAACTAAGGGGAAAATTCCTGAATTAATTGGTCATCTTGATCCAAGTACTGTGTTGGTTCTTGTTAACTATATTTATTTTAAAGGTAAGATGTTTAACATAATATCCCAACAGATGATTTTGATGCAAAACAAAAATTGTAGGGAGCTCTTGATGGTTTATTAGCAGAGTGACTAGGAAAAAACTGAACTGTGCAGGACCTTCAAAGTAAAGATTAGATCTGGCCAAAGGCAGGGTAGCCGATAGTTGAGAAATACTGATTGCTTGATTTTGGCCCAGTTTGCCTGAAAGCTGTGGACAGAGAATTCCCACTCTAGCGGACTGCCTCATGGATAGGAACCCACTGCACACAGTCTCGCTGGTCTGAGGGCATAATGACTAAAGATATTTCCATGATCTCCATGCTGACTACATGTGCCAGTCAAACCTAGTGGACTGACATCCTTGCACTTCCAGTGTCCCCAGTATTATGGTAGATCTACCATACTACTACATGAAAACTTGGGACTTAGCATTTTGAGAGCCTGTGCTTCTGGAGTCCTGCTTGAACATTAGGATCCTTTATTCTGTTGAGGAATTCCTCACCAGGCTGAGTGCAGTCATCTTGCATTGGATACAGCCTAATAGGAAAGGCGTAACAAAATCCTGTGGCTGAATGTTTAAGTGGTTGAATTTAAATAACATAACAGGCACAAGTGATGGGAACATATGACTACATTAAAAGCAGGACTCTCTTAATTGGTCCTCATCAACCTTCAGCTGTTTTTCTGCAAGACAGGACTTACACTATGCTGAATTTTCTGCACATCTAAAATCTTTTGTTGTGTGTTACACAGGTGGTTGAAGTGATTTAGTGATCCTCTTCTCCCATAAACAGCCCTTCAGCATCCTAACGTTTAAGTTGTTCTGATTTATATCAGCCTTTTTGTATGATCTTTACATGTCTGAGTGCAAAGTCTTCTCTTTTCCCCCATCAGCTGCCTGGGAAACTTCTTTTGATCCTTTGCGTACATCTGAAGATGATTTTTTTTTGAACACAAATGCATCTGTTAGAGTCAGCATGATGCAGCGTGACAGTAACTATGACAGTTACTATGACGAGGATCTCTCTTGCGAGGTCGTAGAGCTGCCTTACAAGGGCACTGCACGAGCATTGCTCATTCTGCCTGATGATGGAAAGATGAAGCAAGTGGAAGATGCTCTCTCCAAGAAAACTATTTGTAAATGGGATAACAAACTTGAGACCAGGTAACTCTAGGTAGATGGATTACTATATTTGAGGTCGCATCATTATTTTTAAGAGAAAGCATTAATTTCAAATCATCTCCTCCTAATTTCATAAAGCAGGGTTTTAAGTGATTCCCAAGATGAGTCAGAGCAGAGCATAACCGATAAGCAACTGCAGGCTCTCTGACCTGACAGAAGGGGACACAGCATTGTAACAACCGCCTCAAGACTTGCTTGGCTATCTTTTGGCTACCATACCTCTACTTTCATGATGCTAACATAACACATTTGCTTCACTGTGGCTTAGATTTTATTCTCCTTTTCCCTTGTTTTAGCCTTTCCATAGTTGGTCTGCTTACTCTGTAGCCCTCCAGCCACAAAACTCTGCTACCTCTGTATGTGGCACTGGGATGACAAGAGTGGCAATGAAGAAATTAATTTCTTTTTCCAAAATCAAAGAGAGAACGTAGGTACAAGAAGAAGGCACATCTCTCTGGATGTCAAAATTGCTCAGGGAATACAAATGCTACCGTCAAACAATTTAGCAATCAAAAGAATGCTTTCAAGTGTCACTGAATTGCATACTATCCAGCCTGCTGGCTGAAGCAAGGCTGCAATGCCTCACTGGTGTTTTGGTTTTTTGTTCAACAGGAGATTAGATCTGCAGTTACCAAAGATTTCTATTAGTGGCTCTTACGATGTTAAAAACCTGTTCAAGGAAATGGGCATTACTGAGGTATTCTCTAGTAATGCTGATCTGTCTGGAATTAGTGGCAGCCCTAATCTTCAGGTTTCACAAGTAAGTGAATGGACAGAGCTGGTAATGGGGGGTGGCTGGTTGCTCTGATCAATTATATCTGGGGTTTTTAAAGACTTGTTTTCCCTCCTTATCCTACCAAAGTTATAAGTAAAGCTCACAATGACATGTAGGGGCTTGCTTAGTAATCGTGCTTTTCTACAGAGAGGGCCTGTTGTCCCACCTTTGTATTATTTTAGTATTGTTATTAAAAGGCTGGATATTAAGGACATGGAAAAGTTGGACAAGATTTTAAATGATTTCTTGGCACTGGAATATGATTGTTTACATGTGATTGTGTCAAGTAAATTATAAATGAGGAGTATATTATGATATTTGTGTTGATTAGTACCTAATTCTTTAATATTCTCAAAGTTTCCAGGAAACTTCCAGTTTGCAGTAGCAGAATTTCACCATGTCAGTTTAAGCTATGATTTACTGTGGCAAAGATGCCAAATACTGCCCCTGTATTAGCATTTAAATAGCAGTCTTCCATTAACCTTGGAATAACAGAGGAAGTGTTGCTAGTGGAAGTCAAACCACGTGAGAAAATAAACCAGCTAGTGCATGGACTGTTGTCATCCCCCTCTACTCAGCACTGGTGAGGCTGCATCTACAGCATGTCCATTTTTATTTTTGGCCTTCCCCATTCAGTCCTGACATGGAAAACATTCCTGTTTCAGGCTGTTGGAGATGTACCAGTTTCCTGGTTTGAGCAACACAGGACTAATTTATTTTCTAATGCTTGGGAAAACTGTTCTTTTAGAAAGACTCTAGTGTCTGAATTTGTGAAAATATTTACTTTATAGCCAGCTACAGTGTGTGGGTTTCAAGGTCTCAGCGTTTTTGAGCTCACCAGGTGCAGGGATGAGGAGGAGCCAGACCAGGGTGCTTGACCCAAGCTGGCCAACAGGGTTAATTCATACCATGAACATCACATTCAATATAAACTAGAAAGTTTGCTGAGGAGGAGGGCTCCGCCTTCATGGCGGCGATCCTGAGAACTTCTTGCCCCGGTGCTGGACCCCTGAGCCCTTCCCTTCCTCCGGAAGCCATAGCGCTCGCAGTGTCTGACATTTACTGTCCCCTGCTGGGAGTGCACAGCTTCCTGTGGATATAGTTGGCTGAGTATAATCCTTGTATATTTTATGTTGGTATCAGGATCAATATTGGTTCTTTAGTGTTATTACTGTCAATTATTTAGTCTTATTCTATTAAATCTGTTTATATTTCAGCCCCTGGGTTTCCTGGTTTCTTCCCGATTCCCCCTTCCTGGGTGGGGAGGGGTCATCGGGTGATAGAATAATTGTCTAAACAACAATAAATTGTTGTGGGTTTCTCAAACCATAACAACCAGACAAGAAAGTTTGGCCCACTGGGTTTTATCACTCCTTTCTTCTCATAAATATCCTGTAAGAAGAGCGTGTATATTCACCCCCTGCTTGCTGTCCCGTATACAAACCACAGCGTCTGGTCCTTTTCCCTGCAGGCAGTTCACAAGGCCCTGCTGGAAGTCGATGAGGCTGGAACCAAGGCTGCAGGAGCCACAGCCATAATCCTTAACAGAGTTCTCCGTCCTTCGGTTACCATCAAATTCAACAGGCCCTTCATTATGCTGATTTCTGACAAAACAACCGGCACCACACTTTTCATGGGGAAGATTGTTGATCCTACTAAGAAGTAATTGCTGAGTTATCGGGCATGTTGGTTTTCGGCATGAGTTATAATGGCTACAGTGTTCGCACATGTGGGCTGGTTACTGCTGCTAACGACCCTCTGATTGAGGGATATTCAGAAGTAAATGAGGAATTTCCTTATCAAACTAATAAGCAAAAAATTGTAAAAAACACCCAAGCAACTGACAGTTTTAAAATGTAACATTTTCCCCAGTTGAGTAATTCAAGTTATTAACACATTTTCCAAGTTTTCCTTGGAAGACAGTTTCCTGTAAAGTCTGCTGTTATTTTTACAAATGAATTCTCTCTGCTAAGTGGTCTTGTCCAGACTGTTTTCAGTTCTGGGTTACTCACCAAAAGCTTTATCCCAACAGGTAACAAGTCCCCTGCAATTCTATTATATCTTCTCCAGGACTTGTTGATGATCAGTGTTCACCTCAGCCAGTCCCTGCAGGGTCCTTTCTTCCTCGCATAGCTCTTTGCTGCCTCCATCATTGTTGTTTACCCTCAACCAACCTGTTCTCTCTCACATATTCCAACTCTTTGCCTAGGACATCTTAAAAAACACTAACAAAATAAAGAGAAAATCCCTGAGACAATAGGCTTATCTGTTGTAGCACTCATGTCAGCAAAAGACTTTGAGAGACAGTGACATTAGACATCAACTGTCAAAGAATTGTCCTGCTACAATGTCATCCATGACTTATTGCTATGGCTGATGAATAAAAAAAGCAGTCATTTAAATCCATCACAGTGTCTCCAGGCTCTTCCTATCCTATTATAAATCTTTCAGAATCAACAAAAACTTTCGGTCACTGCTATCAACATAGCAGAGTGTCTGTAAAATATGTTTTAAAAGCTGTTAAATGAGTCCAACTTTTCTCATATGGAGATGGCGATTCTTTGCCTTCTCTCCTTATGTACCTACTTGGGTAAAACCTGTTTTCAAGAAATACCTAAACACTCTCTTGCTGTTGTGGGTTTGCAGGTCACCTGCTCTTACTGCAGTGGAGCACTGGGGTCTGTAGCAAACCCTTTATCGTGCCGTTGCTGCTTCAAGGAGAGACTGACTCCTGCTTTGATAGTGGCTCTCCCACCACACTGCTTTGACTCGTGCCACTGCATATTGACCCTGGATAAATTTTTTGCAAGTGGAGTTTAGTCCCTTTTGCAGGGAAGGTGATGTTCCTTAATGTACATTGCTTGTTTCTACAGTGGTCCTGGCAATGCGCTGTGAGCACTGCGAAGGTGATGCAAGCCCCAAACGAACAAACAAGCTCCCTACCCCTGACATGTCTCTGGTCCTCTGACCTCTTCTCCCAAACTTGGTTGTCCCTGCACAGAGGTGTTTTATTGAGACCCATCAGTGCTTGTAGCATGGGTATGGTGTATGGGGGGTCTCTGCTTCTGACTCATGGGGGCTTGGAGACTGCTGCCTTGTCTGAGCCCCTTTGTTCCAAGAAGCAAGAACTCAGTGGAAGCCCTGAGCTATTGCTTCTGCTGGGGCAAGATACCATCACTCAGTGGGCTGGGAGATACTGTGCCTCTGTGCGAAGCAGCGGCTTTTACAGACTAGAGATCAAAGATAACTTGCTGTGGTGTGAGGCAGTCTGCTCTGCGGTGACTGTACAAACTCAACAAGAGCCGGGAGCAGCTCCAGTGAGATCCCACCCTGATAAATTGGTGCACGGGTACTGATTAAAAGGTAGGATGGTGAGATTTTTATCAGAGGGGGGTGGCAGAAAAACAGGTTCTCGGCCTATTGCTAAAGGGAAAGAGGTTAGGAAAAATCTCACGGTTGCTAGGACAGAGCAGAGGCTTTGGGAAATAACACATGGAGCAACTTCCTGCCCCATCTACCTCCCAGGCCTTTGCTTTTGAGAGTGGAGGCAAGGAACTGCAGGAGGAGAGCTGCACTGGGAGTTTTCCTACTGGTGTGAGGAGTGACTGCTCCTGGCAAAAGTATCAAACATGGCACCACTGAATACTGTGAAGTATCTACTAGGATATATGACATCACCACAGTTGTCCTCCAGGTGAGGAGCTTCATGTTCCAGACCAGCAGATTGGCCTGAGCTGTGGCAGGGACCTGGAGTGCGAAGACGAATTTTCTTAAATCTCTCTGGAAGGGGAGGATGTGGAAAGAACAGGCAAAAAAACCATAGTCTTGTGCCATACATATGTGGAAAGCACAAAAATACCTGTAGTTCACCGTATGGAGATCCATAGAACAGGTGGCTAAATATACCTGGCTGATGCAACTCTCAGCATAGTCCTGATGATGTTCTTTAAGAACTGGACAATTCTGCAAAGTTTTTGTGGAGACAGGGGACATTTTGCCCTAATTCCATGAAAATTGTGTTGATCTGTCTTCATCACTTGTCTGTGTTGCTTTTGTCTGTCTTAGTGTGTGATAGGGAATGTTCTTCTTCATGCTATCTAGTTGTATTAACGGTAGAGAAGGAAAGGACGGATTCTGATAGACATAAGCTAAAATTTCATTTATGTGCTGTGTATTCATTTTGTCTGCAGTAAGCACATATATTTTATGGGGTCTTTCATTCATCTGTAGGTGATTTAATTAACACCCTTCTATCTTCTACTACAACAAAACAAGATCTGATTAGGACAGGTTAATCCCACACATCAATTCTCTTTGTTTATCGGACAGCTGGATCCAAACTAGACCCTGAAAGAGAACTAGAGCTTCTTTATAACCTGTGAAGCATTGACCACTTGACGTCCTGCAGCAACAGTTAGCAGAAGGGGACAATACAGCTCACAATGGAGTATGTGACCCCCTATCATAACCACCCAAGATGAATGACCTGTTGTGGGTCCAGTAGCCCTGACCTGACATAACTACAGGAAGCTCTGAGGAAAAGGCCTTACCTAAAGAGAGCATATCTCAGCTGAGAACCCCTGCAAGGGAAGATGGACCCACTGGGATGGGTCCCTGAAGGGCAGCCAAGCTGTGCCCCAGCAGATCTGAGTGCCAGACTTCTCTTGGCAGCCTCTGAGCCATGTGGGAGACAGTAAGTTTGTTCTATCTGACCTTGTTTATGGTCCACTGGGACTCTGTTTGCTGATGGGATAGCTTCTGTCAGTAAAGCTTTGTTTGCTTTGCCCCATGGCAGGGTCCATGTAGTATGTTGTCACAAACCATGAAGCAGTGGGATTTCAGGGCTAATGTGATATGTGTTCAATGCATTTTACCTTTCATCAGTAAGGAAAGGAGCTGACTCAAGGCCAAAAGGCACAAAGCAGTCAGATAATCACAGTTGCTCACATAAGCCCTGCTATTAAGATGCTCCCAGTACTTTGGACTTTCCTTTCTTATTCCTAGCTATGTGATGTGAACCCCAACACTGGTATCTGGAGAACTTGCCCTTGAATGGGCACACCAACCCTCTCCCCACAGCTATGTCATCCATTTAGCCCTTGATTGCTGCTACTATTTCAAGGAAATGGGAATTCACCCAGATGTAAGCCAACCCTATTCTAACTGTTTCAGTAGATTCAGCACAATAAAAGCAGCAGGCTTTTTCCCCGTACTCACAATCGTTTCAAGCAGAGAATCACTAAGTTCTTAAAAACCAGTTGATTATGATAGTTCCTGTGCAGAGTGGTTTTTGGCTGTGGATTCTGAGAACCAGGAATACATGTATGGCAGCTACAAGGCAGTCTCAGTGCCTCACAACCCAGCTCATCTTGATGTGACTCTAAGTAGCTTTTGGAGATATAAAACAATAAAAAAAGCTGGTAGCACTGTTACTCCCTAATCCAGCATTCAAGTCTTGTGTCCAAAGCATTTGAGTTTCCCAGCAGAAAAAAGTGCAAGAGAAATAAGAGCATTTTTAAATGCAAATATTTCAATGAAAATTCTAAATATTCACTGCGGTGAGAGTTGGGATGAGTGCAAATTCTCAGGAGGGAAAGGAGCATGAAGACCACCATGTATCTGAGTCCTGTGACACATCCTCCTAATCATACCCATCCGTCCAACATTCCCTGTTGGGTAGTGCACCTCTGCTCTTACCCACAGAGGGCTGCTTTCATTAGATTTAAACTCAGCGCATGTGTGCAATGGTGCTACCATCCATCCCCTGTAAACTGTTAGCCAGCAAAGACTGATCTGGGAATATCCTTTGTAAGTTCCCAGTCCTAGGTTTAACAGAGAACCCATTTTTAAATAACTTGGTAATTGTGCTTTCCTCAGACTAACAGTTTTAAAGAAAACAATATAATTCATTCATTTCATGTCGATGTCCTTGAGTATGATTAATACCCTGGTTACACAAACTCAGCTCGGCACTGACGGTGCTGTAAATGACTTTGCTGGCTTCTTGCAAAAGAGAATTTCCATGACGAAAGTAGCTTTTCAGGTCAATCCTACCCCTGGAGATGAATTTATTACAAGTGAATTAACCTGATTTATACAAATGAGTCTTTATTTCTCTTATTTTTGATTGCGTTCTGTTTCTTTTCCATAAGCCATCTGGAAAAAAAATACTTATGATTTATTACTTTACTAAACAAGAACGTATCCTTTGTGGTTGGAAAACTTTTGTTAACAGCAATGAGATGCTCATATGGAAGATCTGAAGAAGTCTGTGCCTGACTTGTGCGGGTATCTTATTAAGGAAAAGTTGTTATATTGTTTACTATGTCTCATGTAGGAGACAGAGGCCGCATGGAAGATGCTCTGCTGAAGGAAAATGTTTGAAAGGAAAAAACAACATAGAATAAGATAATTCACTAAGTGTTGTAGTCACCACGAGAACTTCGGTTGCAGCCAGGAAAGAATCTCAGAGCAAGAGAAAACATCAATGCACAGAGGAGATGAAAGATGTAATGAAAAGTGGGTCCTAAAATGCATATGAATGCAAAAGAGACTGTATCCCTAGACCTCATTTAGGTATGCTGTTCACAGAGATGCAGATTCTTTAGCCATCAAAAAAGCCATACCACACCTCACACGTTCAAGGGACAGATACTAGAATGTACAACCTTCATTTATTTTCTGTTCCTATATCTTCTGTCTTTCAAGTCTGAGCTCTATCCCTCTGGTAAATCTTATAGGTGAAATTTTAAGACATTTTTGGCCTCAGTTGCCCCAGCCAGAGATTACTACCTCGTGCCTGTCATTGTGCTGTGTGTCATAATCTTGACGTATTCACAGTTGTGTCAAGGGTGACTGAGAAGAGCCATCAGAGGCACTTCTAGCCACTTCTAGGTTGGCAGGGTGGGAAAGATGGTGCAGCACTCATGACAGAAAGCCTGCGTAGGTACAACCTAGATACCAAAGTGTCCTGTGGAGGCATGCTAATGTAAGCCATGGATGGAAATGGGATCGTGCTGACCTGCCAGAATGTGAGCTGCAGAGGCTAAGGGCAACCACGCAGTCTCTTCTTTTGCCTCCATTGAAACAGGGAAAAGAATTGTTGCGTTAAACCATCTCAGTGACTTGTCAGAATCCTCAACATCCCAAAAGCTTACAGTGTCAAAGATTTGTTTAAGAAAAGGGATATGAGCAATGGAATCATATCATAAATTTCACGTTATTGAATATATTCATTCAGCTAGCTGATCTGCCTTCTGTTTCTTCACTGTGGCCAAAAATACGAATCTGTTAAATAATAACAAATGACAACACTTCGCGAAGTTTAGCCCTAATACTTTCTATCTGGCTTTGGGAACAAAAAACTTCATGTGTAATTCCAAAATATCTATATAAGGGATTTTCTTAGTGCTTGTTTAAGGCCATGTCTACAACAGAAAGATAAACAATGTAAGACATTAGTTTAAATTTAAATAGTAAAGCTGAGATTTCTCTGTGTAGACAACTTCATTCCAAAATGAGAACTTTTATTCTCTGGTGAACTTGTTACTCTAAAGTTGTTTGCATAAGAAAGATTCCTTTACACCGAGAGAAAAAGGTCTGTAGGGCAAATTCTGCTAGTAAAATGTTATCATTTCAGTATACCAGTTATGAGTAGAAAGATCCTTGCAAGAAGCCAAGCTTTTAGTGTGATTCTGCCGGACTGCTTTCTGCAGGTAGAACTGTAAATACGGAGCATCGAGTTCTGGGGATTATAGGAAAAGGAGCCCTGTGCCACCATCTTCTGGTAAAATCAAGGAATGGACATGACAAATTCTGTCTCATTTTGAAACCAGAAAGAACAGTAGCTTTCTGGCTTGCTGTTACTGTGTCAGCCGGGATTTTGATTTTCTTGTTAAGTTTTAGCTGCAGGATTGGTAAAATGCTGTACTTGATCTGAATGCTGTCACTCAGGAGTAAGGGTTTGGTGTTTGGTAGGTAGTTCACATACAGATCAGCTCAGTAGTGGGGAAAGGCAAATTAAATATTAGAAATTATTGGGAAAGAAAAAAGAGGAAATCAGATAGGAACACTGTGCCACTGTCTAAATCTCTGGATCATCCACACATGGATTAGAGAGTGTAATTCTGGTCCTATAATAACAGAAAGGATAAATGAGAACTGGCAAATCTATAGAAAAAGGTTGTAAGGTTAATCAAAAAATCTGGAACAGCTGCTGTTTGAGGTGACAGATCTTCAGCCTGGAAAAGAGACAACTCAGAGGGCATAAGAAGGCAAAAATTATTTGTGGCACAGATTGGGTGGAGACAATGACATCTAATGCCAGAGCTACAGACCATCCCATGAAGCATGTAGGAGCCAGGTTCAAAGCCAATAAAAAGAGGTGGTTCTGCCCACAGCAGACAGTGTGCGTGGAGTGGCACATTTCAGGGCACCCTGCAAACCCCAAGTTGTACCAGCCCAGTACTTGTTCCTCACGTGTTCCTGACACAGACAAATTCCAGATGATCAATATGGCATTGTTTTAAAGGCATGTCTTCATTCACAATGCAGTCTGTTAACCATAAGCTTCCTGGGTAGATATTCAATTTTTGGTTTTCCATTTCATGTTGTGTCTGTTATATATTCCACAAGCATAACCACTGCTAAGAAACCCTTCTTTCTGGGAACCTGGATCACTGGTGGAGCAAGGAAGGGCAGGACCTGGGTGCATTTGGTCAGGGGTGGATGGGCAGTGGGGAAGGGTCTAGGAATGGGAACTTAAAGGAGAGAGTAAGCAGGTTGCTCCACACTATGTGCATCTTGCAGTGGAGTGTAGATGCTTTTTTGACATAAGGAAGAAGGGATTGAATTTTGTGTTTAAAAAGCTGTGAAGACGATAAAGGGTGAAGGACCTTGTACTTGTTCCTCCTGCACGATAGACCTGGGCTGAGAGCACTTTCTGGGGAGAGTGTTCAGCCCCAGCCCAAGGAGACTGAATAAAAGTTCTTGAGCTCTCAACCATCTCTTGCACCACCAACCTCAGGCTTTTCTTATTGAGGGAAGATATGAGCTAATATATTGCCTATTGGAAAGGTTGGAAAAGACCTGTGTTTACCCAGGTGTGATTCAGACTCCTTATTATGGGCTGCAGAAAGCAACGTGTTGTGTCCTTCTTCCATTACATAGACACTGGCCCAAGATAAATCTAACCTGTAAACAGGTGCCTTCTATCTTAGAAATGTATTTCTGCATGGGCAAAGGCAATTCTTAGTGCTATCTATCCATAACTGTAGCTTTTGTACTGAGTGTAAAGCAGTGGAAACTGAGGTCAGCTGCATTTCTTTGGTAAGCAAAATACTTTCAGTCCAAAGCATACAATGAACAACAGGTCAAAGATGCATAATTTCATCATTTTCCAGTTCTGTAATTCACTGTCAACACTTGGAAAACCCTTTCCAAAGTGTTTCTGCAGGACTCTAGTTTAAGGCTCAAAGTCTTTCACTTAGAATCAGACAATAATTTAAATTTGAAGGACTGCTGGGCTGCTCTGCTCCAGATTGATTACATATAGAGGTATAGCCTGTCTGCTTTACCAAGGCGAATTCTAGATCGTGATGTCTCCCAGTCACTATTACTTCATCTAAGCAAATGTCTTTTAATTCTCATGCTTTTACATAGACTTGCTGGTTTTGCTAACTGAATATTCGCTCAAACCATCACAGTTCTTCAGTAGGTTTTATCAGGTAACTAGAGTAAAGCTTAGATTCAGGAGCATTATGCTTTTAGAAATTGATTTTTTAAGTTCTCTTCTCCAATGGTGCCTATTAATGAATGAGACAGAATCCCAGTTGAAATGTATGGTGATCTGGGACATCCAGTCTGGTTATGAAATGTTATAAAACAGTTTCAGTGTTTACCAAACGTAGTCTTCATCCATCTTATACTGCTAAATCACTCCAGCAAGTGTTGGACTGTCTACAAGTTCTTCCTGGAGAGGATGTAAAAGAAAAGCTAATGATGAGAAAAATGGAGATACATCATTATTAAGAAGTAATATGTAACAAATTGGGTTTTTCTCATAAGTAAATGTAAGGATGAGGAAAATATTCTTGATAGTTAATGAGAAATGGAGTCACATGAACTGTGGAAACTGAGAAAGTGTGACTCATATAATGTCAAAAGCAAGAAAACAAAACAACCAGCTTGGTTTCCAAAGGAAACGGCATCAAATTTTCATGTTTGTAGCCACTTAGCTTCTCTTAGCTACCCTCCATAACATTGCAGCTCACTGGCAAATTTCAGTCAGGCTTAACAGAGAGGTAGGAGACTGAAAAACCATTAAGCTACTCTGCGAAAATCAGTGAAATCCAAGTTTGTGCCTGCTGTGGGGGAGGCAGGCAGGACTCAGTGGCTGTAAATTCTGCTGGTCGCAGCAGGCAATGAGCGTGTGGCAGGGAGCCCAACCACCAGCACCAATCCCAGCCCTAGCCCTAGTCCTAGCCCTAGCAGTCTTAGCCCTAGTCCCAGCTCCACTCTCCCGCCTGGTAGGTGTCATCCTGGAGGCTGTGGAGTAAAGCTGTGGTTATTGTGGTGAGGAAAACCATAAATACTTAGTAAACTAGGCTTTATTAACTCCACTGCTTACAGAAGAGTTTGCTAAATATTCTGCTTTGTTTTGTTGGTATCAGAGTGCAGTGAGTGCTACCATGTCTCCTCTGAGTCGATTTTAGGGTTTTTTTCTTTTTTCTAGGAGTGCAGTTTGGAAAAAAAAAAAAGTTCATGAATGTTTATACTATGAAAATTTCAAGTGTGATGTGAATCAGTACCATGCATTGATATTATGCTCTTAATCTGCATTAACCAGAACAGAGAGATAGGCTCAGATTTTTAATCTCATTAATTTCTGCAGGCCAGTTTGTTAGTCGGATGCTACTGAAGTTGATGATAAGATAGTTTGTCTATAGAGCAGCTGGATACTAAACCACCATAATACTTCAAGATCATGTAAAGACAGGAGATCTTAGCTCACCGCAGCTTGCTGGAAGGAGTCTACATCTAACTAAAAATACAATAATCAAATAGTGATAACTAATAGCATACTCTGTTCAGGTGACAGATTTTCTGAAAGAGTTAATGTCTCTCAGCCTGGGTATTTACAGCTTAATCAACTTATTTCATTGCCTTAATTTTAACATACTATTTTTTTTCCTTTGATTTACACTAGACAATGATTTTCAGGTTTTTCAACAAAATCTTGGTAAATAAACTTAAAATATTTTTACATCACTTCATATCAGCATGGAAATAACTCTCATTTTTACTAGCTTTTACCAAAAATAGGTTTAAAACAATTGCATATAGAATCTAGTAAACGTGTAATTCTTCAAAGCTCTTAAAAAAGTGTTCTGAAGTTATTGTTATCTTATCAAAACATCACAATTAATCTGAGATAACATTTCTTCAAGTTTTTTTCAATTCAAATCATAATGCATTAATTATTGCCACAGGTTCTGATTTAGCAAAGATAACGATTATCTTTAGCAGAACTACTCACACACTATTCATATGACTAGAATTAATAACACTTGCACATCTTGTGCAATCGGGTATCACATTCAAAAACAATTCCTAGGGCCTTTGTTTCTTCTTCTGCTTGAATTGTCCTCGGAGGGAAATCTGTTTCGTGTCCCCCAGGCTTACCCTTGCATTATTAGATTAACAAATCATACTAGTTGATCTTTCTCCAGTACTATGAATACCTGTATGCGTGTGTGCACTTACATACATAAATATTATATGTCTTTCACAGGTAGATGAAAACACACACAATTGTTCAAACACAATTATCTACACGTCTCACATAAGTAGTTTTTATATTAAATTTTTAAGCAGAAGATCCTCAGAAGGAAGGCTGGGAATTGTCTTTCCCTTCACTTTCTTGTCAGCCTCTTGCAGCCTGAAGATGAGCCTCTGCCAAGTGGATGATTTAGGTCTGATTATCTCAGGCAGAATGGTTTGTAAGACTTGAGGGTCTTGTATCCAGATCAAGTGATCGAGTGCTCCACTAGGTTAGTAAGCAAAAGATTAGAACTGCTGAATTAAAAAAGAAAATGGTGTGCCCTGGACTGTTTTGCTGCTTCGTTATGCAGCCATATGAGACAACCACAGGACAAGAGCCTTGGTTTGATATTGAGGGGAAGAAGGTGCAGTTCCCTTTCCAGTACTGCCTTCAGTCTCCTAAATGCAGCTCCCCACTGGTGTGCTCCCATTTGGAGGTGTTGAACACCTCATGTGGGGCATTTTGACACTTGATGTAGCTTGGGGCTCCTGCTCAGGAGCCAGATGCTTGGGTGATTGCAGAGAGGGATGGGTGTGTTGAGCTGGCCACCGCTCTTTGCTGTGTTCTCCATAGTTCTCCCTCCTGGCTCAGGCTCTCATATATACTCACGCTCTTTTCCAAGAAGATGGTGAAATTCTTCACCAATACCGTCCACAAAAAATTAGTATCTTCATCATTTACACTGTATTCCTTTTGAAGTTTGATTTGATAAGAAAATCTGCCAGGTGATGTTCTCCTGCATATGGTTGAGCAGCAAGTAACAATGAAAACACATGAGCAGGCCATATCCACCTGACAAAATCCTTTTGGATTACAATACATCTTGTGTTCACTTTTCCTCAACCTTGATATTTAAAATTCAATTATCAAGCTGTGTACACAAAAAGTTAATTTCTTGAAGACAGTTGAAGCAAAACCTGCATGAAAGAATGAGCACATCTGGGTTCCCTGATGGAGAAACGTGAGTTAAAAT
Source organism: Burhinus oedicnemus (assembly GCA_008921705.1). NCBI lineage: Eukaryota > Metazoa > Chordata > Aves > Charadriiformes > Burhinidae > Burhinus > Burhinus oedicnemus. The sequence continues at coordinate 2,654,816 of VFFE01007008.1, forward strand.
GGAGGCTAGAGTTAATGGAAAATGAGAAGCATCTTCTAGGTTGGTCCTTGTGCTGGTTTTGGCTGGGGCAGAGTTAATTTTCTTCACAGTGTCTAGTATGGGGCTATGTTCTGGATTTGTGCTGAAAACAGTGTTGATAACACAGGGATGTTTTCATTACTGCTGAGCAGTGCTCACACAAAGTCAAGGCCATTTCTGCTTCTCACACCACCCCACCAGGTGGGCTGGGGATGCACAAGGAGTGCAGAGGGGACACAGCCAGGACAGCTGATCCCAACGGACCAAAGGGATATTCCGTACCATATGACATCATGGTCAGCAATATAAAGCTGAGGGAAGAAGAAGGAAAGGGGCAGGCATTTGGATTTATGGCATTTGTCTTCCCAAGTAACTGTTACGCATGATGGAGTCCTGCTTTCCTGGAGATGACTGAACACTTGCCTGCCGATGAATTCCTTGTTTTGCTTTGCTTGCATATGTGGCTTTTTCTTTACCTATTAAATGATCTTTATCTCACCCCTCAAGTTTTCACACTTTTAGCCTTCCAGTTCTCTCCCTCATCCCACAGGGGGGAGCGAGCGAGCGGCTGTGTGGTGCTTAGTTGCTGGCTGGGGTTGAACCATGACAGTCCTTTAGGAAAGCTTGTTGTCAGCATGACCAGTTAGCATTGTTCTAAGAAAATGTACACGAGTTGTCAGTATTAAAACACCCAAATTTAACATTACTGAGAAAGTATGCTCCATTTTTCCAGCATACTGAAATTTTTAGTGGGGGATTCTTTTAATTTATGAAATTAGTGGGGGATTTTTTTAATTTATTTTCTCCCTCTAATATCTCAGCAAGGTAGAAAACTATATAACAAAAGGAAATAAAATGTAAAGCTATAAAAGCAAGAAATCCCAGAAATCAGAGAAGAATAAGTATTGGCTGTCTTGGAGGGTAAGGAAGGAACTATGTGCATAATCATTTATATATCTATTTTTTTGGCATAGTAGAACCTGGAAAAGTCCTCTGGATGGGTTAGCTACTTGCTGGGTAACACGGCATCACTGAATTGCTACCGCGCAATGCAGTCAAGCTGTAAATCATAGTCCCATGACTCTGTCTAAGGTATAGACCACAATAAATGTGGTTTTGCTGTTGCAGGCAACATAAAGATTTCCTGCTTTATGTGGTTTTAGATAGCATCAGAAGGTAGCTTGAACCAGACCCAGCTTCCAGAATTTCTGAGACTGATGAATATACCTTTGGTTAGAAAGTGAAGGAAATAACAAGGAACAATGAGCAAAGTAGAAAGAACTTTGATTCTCAGCAGAGTTTATGTATATCTATGTTTTTCTTTAAAGGTAAGATACACTACAGCATTTCATTGCAAGTGTGAGGTTCTGGTAACAGATTGAGACTGTGGGTCCAAAATTGTCTGTTATATCCCAAAGAAGAATATTATCAGAGTATCATGGTTGTAAGGCCAAACGTTCAGTCTTTAAGAAATACCAGAATTAATACTGTCCAGCCTTGACATAATAAAAATGGCTGTAATAATGGTAATACACATGAAATGTTTTGTCAGTGATTTAATGATACGACTGTAGAGACACTCAGAAGTTCTGGTCTCTTTTCTCACTTCTGGGACTGGATATATTCTAATGGCTCATTTGTTTCTGTCCTTTACTAACACCTGTCCTCTCTTTCTCCTCATTGCTTTCTCCAGGCACTTCCCCACCAGCTCTCATCCTCACCTTCCCTTCGTCCACTATGTAAGATGGTGGCTTAATCCTCAGAGCTGCAACCATTTCTTCCCTGCAGATTTGGGAGCATTTCCAGCAGGACTTACATCCTCTGTGTCAGCTGTGGTGCCTTCCCAATGTCTTTCCTCTTGATGGAAATTTAGGTATGGATGAGCATCATCAACCACATAGCAGAGTTTATAGATCCTCCTTGAACGGATACTAGTAACATGCAGTCTTACAGGGAACAGCTATGTTTTGGTGCTCCAAGGATAAATGCAATGGTGGGAGGAATAAATGCAAGGGGATGCATGCTGGCATGTGTTTCTTGATTGCCTTGCAGAGTTCCCTTGCAGGTCCTGAACTTAGACCATAGGTTGAAAATATCTACATTATTGCAGCGCCGGTATGAGCTAAGAACATTTGTATTGGTATCTGTATACTTGCATGCATCCCCAATCAAAAAGGAGTCATTCTTCAGGCCATCTCTCCATTTGTTGCCTTTCTGCCTCACTGCTAATAAACAACCTGATCTCTATTAATGAAGATTTGAGGTGCAGGAGCAGGCTGTCCCCATGTATTGTAAGATGAACCCGCAGGGAAGATGACCAGCCTGGCCGAACAGGGAGCTCTGCTGGGACTCAGGAAAAAAAGGAGTCTACCACCTTTGGAAGAAGGGGCAGGCAACACAAGAAGAGTATAGGGATCTAGTTAGGTCATGCAGAAAAAAACATCAGAAAGGCAAAAGAACAGCTAGAACTTAATCTGGCCACTGTCATAAGAGATAACAAAAAGGTTTTTATAAATACATTAACAACAAAAAGAGAGCCAGGGAGAATCCCCACTCCTTATTGGATGTGGAGGGGAAGATTGTCAACAAGGATGAGGAGAAGGCTAAGGTACTTAATGCCTTCTTTGCCTCAGTCTTTAATAGTAAGACCAGTCATCCTCAGGGTATTCAGCCCCCTGAGCTGGAAGACAGGGATGAAGAACAGAACAATCCCCCCATAATCCAAGAGGAAGCAGTTAGTGACCTGCTACACCAACTGGACAGCCACAAGTCTATGGGCCCAGATGGGATCCACCTGAGAGTGCTGAGGGAACTGGCGGAGGAGCTTGCCAAGCCACTCTCCATCATTTATCAGCAGTCTTGGTCAACAGGGGAGGTCCCAGATGACTGGAGGCTTGCCAGTGTGACACCCATCTACAAGAAGGGCCATAAGGAGGATCCAGACAACTCTAGGCCTGTCAGCCTGACCTCAGTGCTAGGGAAGATCATGGAATGGATCATCTTGAGTGCACTCACGCAGCATGTGAAGGACAACCAGGAGATCAGGCCCAGCCAGCATGGGTTCATGAAAGGCAGGTCCTGTTTGACCAACCTGATCTCCTTTTACGACCAGGTGACTCGCCTGGTGGATGAAGGAAAGGCGGTGGATGCTGTCTACTTGGACTTTAGTAAGGCCTTTGACACAGTCTCCCACAGCACTCTGCTAGAGAAGCTGGCAGACCGTGGCTTAGACAGATGTACTCTTCGCTGGATTAAAAACTGTCTGGATGGCTGAGCCCAGAGAGTTGTGGTGAATGGCGTTAAATCCAGATGGTGGCAGGTCTCAAGCGATGTTCCTCAGGGCTCAGTTTTGGGGTCAGCCTTGTTTAATATCTTTATTGATGATCTGGACAAGGGGATTGAGTGCACCCTCAGTAAGTTTGCAGATGACACCAAATTAAGCGGGAGTGTTGATCTGCTTGAGGGTAGGAAGGCTCTGCAGAGAGATCTGGACAGACTGGATCGATGGGCTGAAGCCAACTGCATGAAGTTTAACAAGGCCAAGTGCCGGGTCCTGCACTTGGGTCACAACAACCCCAGGCAGCGCTACAGGCCTGAGGAGGAGTGGCTGGAAAGCTGCCTGGCAGAAAAGGATCTGGGGGTCCTGGTGGACAGCCAGCTGAACATGAGCCAGCAGTGTGCCCAGCTAGCCAAGAAGGCCAACAGCATCTTGGCCTCTATCAAGAATAGTGTGGCCAGCAGGAGGAGGGAAGTGATCGTGCCCCTGTACTCAGCACTGGTGAGGCTGCAGCTTGAGCACTCTCTTCAGTTTTGGGCACCCCAGGATAGGAGGGACATTGAGGTGCTGGAGTGTGTCCAGAGAAGGGCAACAAAGCTGGTGAGGGGTCTGGAGAACACGTCTTATGAGGCGCAGCTGAAGGAATTAGGATTGTTTAGTCTGGAGAAGAGAAGGCTGAAGGGGAGACCTTAGTCCTCTCTACAACTACCTGAAAGGAGGTTGTAGCGAGATGGGAGCTGGTCTCTTCTCCCAAGTAACTAGCGATAGGACAAGAGGAAACAGGTTCAAGTTGCACCAGGGGAGGTTTAGGCTACACATTAGCAAAAAATTTTTCACTGAAAGAGTTATCAAACATTGCAACAGGCTGCCCAGGGAGGTGGTTGAGTCACCATCCCTAGGTGTGTTTAAAAGTCGTGTAGATGTGGTGCTTAGAGACATGGCTTAGTGGCAGACCTGGTAGAGTAGGGTCAGTGGTTGGACTGGATGATCTTAAAGGTCTTTTCCAACCTAAACGGTTCTATGATTCTATGATTCTTTGATTTAGGATTATTAGTATGAGTTTACAGAGCTTGCTGAACTGGAAATACTCAAGTTCCTGTTTCCATCTTGTAAATCTTATTCACTGTTTTATAAGGTGTAAGAGGCCAGTGACCATATGCATTTCTGGCTACTTTTTCACAGTTCATTATCCACTTGTAGTTACTGGGCAATGGTTCAGCGATTCGTGGATTATGGTTGATGGTTGTCATCAGCCTCTTGGGGTGTTCTGGCAATGTGGAATCAACGGGATGCAGATTGCATTTTTCACATCTGCATTATGGGAATGACACTATAACTGCTAAGTGGAATGACAAAACCTCCCTACACAATGGAGAAGAGTCCTACAGGGGCCACTAGATCTGTTAAAAAATTCATTTCCTGCCTTAGTTTGTCCTTGAGTGATCTGTCCATATATGATATTCACCCCTGAATATCATCCAGTGATGCCAGCATGTCTTCTTTAGCACTGGCTGAAAGGTGAACCAACAGCCTGTTTTGAGTGCTGCTGGGGTGCGTTTCAGTTCCATACGGTACAGAATACTAACCTGATGAAACAAGATACACACTGACCACATGTCTGTCTTTGCAGTCAGTCTCTGGAACTGTCCAATGTAAGCGCTGTTTCTTAGTAGTGGTGTTTTTGTTGTGTATTTTCTAAAAAGCCAAGGGAAAACTTTTCACCAGCGCCCCAAATACTCAGTCACAGGTGATGGCCAAGAGCAATCAGTGAACAGCTGTATTGACTGGAAACGTCTCACTGGAGTGGTAATGTCACATGTTATTCCCTAAAGAAATCTAGAGACCATTCACCATTCACATATAGGCTGCTACCCTCCGGAAAAGACCCAAAACCGTTAAATGTGGTGTCAAAGGTTGTGACTGAGGTATACAGTAATGCAGAAGGGCTTTCTAAATCCAGTGGTGGCTTACCTTGTTTTGAGATCCTGACAGAGAAGTTACGACTCTGGCAGTGTACTTTCATCCCATTTATTGGTCCCCCAGGACCAATCTCAGGAGGGATGGTCTGGCAGGGAGGCTGTACTCCATGGTGAGCTGTGCTGGCAGCTTCATCCCCTGCAGACAGACCCAGGCAAGGGGTGGCCTTCATGTGAAGTCACAGCATTTGGCTCCAGCGACGAAGGGTATGGCTATGGCTCTCCTGCCAGGCACCCACAGCAGCAGGCTTCTCACGTCAGTCCGCAAGCATGGAAGCAGCAGGAGGTACAGTCCCTGCTCCGCTGCCTCTCGTCCACAGCCCCACCACCCAGCAGTGTTAGCTTGCACCTGGGTTGGACAAACTGTCCACAGTATCTAGCGTCATGACTGCTTGCTGTGCATCCTCACCGGCAATTTTTATTTGAATTGATTAATGATTAACAGGGGTGCTCTGCTTAATCCTGTTCAATGGTACTGAAGAGAAGAAGAAGCAGACAAGACCAGATGGACGCAGCAAGATCCTTTTGTAGCACTGTAAGTACCATTTCAGTTTTCCCTTGGATTGTTTGGACGTTTCCTTTTGGGGGATTATGTTGTTGCCTGGGAAGGGCACCTTTTTATACGTAAACAAAGGGAAATACCTGGTAGGCAAAAACTCAAAACATGCCAAAAGCCAGCAAGAACTGGCTCCTAGTGAAGAACATACTTCATATAATTAAATAAAAATTTACTTTGGAAACAATAGAGATGCTTATAGACTTTGTTACCACAGTGATCCAATATTTTATCTTTAAAGAAACTGTAAAATTATTTTGTCATTTTGGTCCTAGACAGTTTGATCTGTGTTTATATCACATTTTTGTTTAACACAGATTTAATTCTCTAATTATTTGATGAACTGAGAAAGACTAACAGGGTTGCAGTAGCCATCCTGCAGTACTGAGTACAAAACCAACTTCTAGCAGTTACTCTGGGGAAAAGGTCATAAGCTTCCAGTTCTTTGCAAATAACTTCTTTTGAGAGAGTACTTGGTTATACAAATAGTGTATCAGGAGGCATATGCTTTCTGGGGATCACTGGCATGCATCAGGAATGTGAAATATAGAAGTGTGGGATTTTGGAGCGCAGGTCTATTCTGAGAGATTCGTTTTATTGACCGGAGCACACAGCATGAAGAAATTAATTTCCATGCCATGTTTTGTATGACTATCTCTTTTCCAGAAACAGTTAAAAGGAAAATGAAGCCCACCTTCTCCTTGTGTTTATTGCTGGCTGGTTTGTATACTCTTGCCCAGTGCCATCAGCATCCTCGTTACCGCAATAAGCAGAATGACCCTAAAGGGAAATATTACGCAGGACACAGTTCTCATGGGGAAGGAGTTTATCCAGTTAAGAACAAAACCTTTGTCAAAATAGTTCCCAGCAATGCTGACTTTGCATTTTCATTTTACAAGCTGGTCGCATCCGAAGCAACCGATCAAAATATTTTCTTTTCACCCATAAGCATCTCTGCTTCCTTCGCAATGTTGGCACTCGGTGCCAAGTCAGTGACACTGACGCAGATTCTGGAAGGGCTTGCCTTTAACCTGAAAAAGACTCAGGAGCAGGAAATACATGAAGGTTTTTGCCAACTCCTCCACATGCTGAACCGTTCAGACAGTGAGCTCCAGCTGAGCCTGGGCAATGCCCTTTTTATAGAAGAGACGCTAAAACCACTACAGAAGTTCTTGGATGATGTCAAAAGCTTTTATGAATCTGAAGTTTTTTCTTCTGACTTTAACAACTCCTCTGGCGCTGAGAATCAGTTCAACAGTTATATTGAGGAAAAGACAAATGGGAAAATTGTTAAACTAGTGGAAAACCTTGATCCTCTCACTGCAATGGTTCTTGTTAACTATGTCTTCTTTAAAGGTAAGGAATATCAAAAGGGTGCAAAGGTTGTAACTTAGATGCTTACTGCTTATTACAGGGAATGAAAGCCTAAGAGAAAGAAACTGTAGTTTAAATATTTTAAATGAAGGACACCATGTTCAGTATCTGGAAAATATTCCTATAAAACCATGTATATTTGTTGTCAGTATTAATGTTTGTGCCCTCACCTTGTTGAATGAAAGACTGGATTTTTTTAACAAATATCTTTGTTGGGTTTGGTAAAGTCTTTAATGTGATGATAGATTCATGCTCTAGTAAAATAGGTTGTTTTCAGTATTATCTGTCTTTAAGTGTCTTTAAGCACTTGGAAAAAAAAAAGAGCTGCAATGCTGTAACAACTGAGGGTGCAGTAACTTGGAAAAGATATTTGTTCTAATCAAAGGAAGGTTGTGGGACTAGATCCTGTTTTATTCACCGTGACCATTCCTCTTCGTATTCCACTGAATTACTTTTGTTTTTGTCATAAGCTCATTGGGAGAAACCCTTCAGTACTTCATATACAAAACAGGAGGATTTTTTTGTGGATCAGAAAACGACTGTAAAAGTTGACATGATGTATCGAAAGGGTTACTACAGAAATTACTATGATGAAGAGCTGTCCTGTTGGCTGGTTCAGATACCTTACAATGGAAATGCTGCGGCATTATTTGTTTTGCCTGACAAAGGGAAGATGAAGCAGGTGGAAGATGCTCTCTTGAAAAGGACTGTGTCTAAATGGGAAAAGTTCCTCCAAGACAGGTAAGTGTTTTTGCTAAGATGAGAGGTGAGCATGTGATAGATTAGTAGTGTTTATCTCACCAAGATGAAACATTAAAGGCCAGGTTATTTTACTGAACTCTGTTCACTTAATGGTCCCTCTCTGTGAAGGACTTCCCTTTTCTTAGTTGGAAAATGAAAAAGAGCTGTGGGTAGTGAGCGAATAGGGCATTGACCTTGGGATCCATTTTTGGTTAAGTTCCTGGCTCAACCACAAGTTGCTCAGCATCATGATGAAGTTAACAGACCCTTGTTTCATATGAGCACTGTGAAACTACAACGGAGTAGCTATTGGGTGTTAGGGTGTTGAGGACATTGTATGTAAAAGTGGAAATTTTATTCATTCAACATTACTGCAGTTATTTCTGTGGTGGACCAGGGCCTGCTGTATATTTGAACAGCTGTAGGACAGCTAGCTATGATCTTTCGAAAAAAAACTGCTACCTGGCAGTAGTAGCTCTGTCACAGGGTTGGTATAATTGTGTCTCCCACCCCACTCCTTGAAACCTGCTGTGGAGGCAGAGCATAACATGGACTCATTCTGCTCCAACCCTCCACGTTAGATAGCTAACCTGGTGACCCATTCTGCTCCAACCCTCCATGTTAGACAGCTAACCCGGTCAGAAGTGCTACCTGAACCCTGAGAGCAGACTTTAGAAACTCATTTAGAACATTTAGAAACTCAACGTTTAGAAAAATAAATGTGAGGTGTCACTATACAAAAGCCATTGAGGAGTGTTGCCTAGATAAAATTTGTCCCTGTTTGTGTTATTTGTTACAGAAAAATACATCTGCATATTCCAAAATTTTCTATTTCTGGTACCTATGATGTGAAAAGGATAGTCAAACAAGTGGGTATGATTGATCTGTTCACTGAACAAGCTGATCTGTCAGGGATTACTGAGGAGCCTGGACTGATGGTTTCAAAAGTAAGTCAGCACATGAAACACAGCCACCACAGGATTTGTCTGTTCCCAGAACTTGACATTAATATCCCATGAAAAGCTTATCCCAGTCTCTCTGAAGCATCACTCAGTCATCAACAGCTGCCAGTGGAGAGGCAAAGCAAGCCCTATCTTTCCTAAATCTGCAGCCAAACATGCTTACAAGAGGTTATACATACATGGTTCGAGGACAAGGAAGAAGACATACATATAATTAAATGTTCTTTTGTCTACTAAACAAAATTATCTGAAGGTAGCACATTAGCTCTGGTAAAATTTCCTCTGATTCTGCCTACAGAGAGCAAAAGCCTGTTATTCCTGCCCTTCTAGTACTCTCAAAAAGTTATTTTTTTCAGCTAGATGATAGGGTAAATTCACAATAATACATGAAGCTGCCAAAGGCCAAACTAAGTCTAGGCTAAATTACCAGGTTTCTTTGCTTCCCGAATTTCTTGCCATCAGTCATCTTGAGTGCTCTTTGGCTGTCTGCTGTTCGAGGGTTTCTCTCTGCACACAGAGTGAAGGAGGCTGGCAGGAGCAGTCTGACAGCTGATGGTGGGAAGGGAAGCGGCTGGTGATGACCTTCCCAGAGGCTGGTGCTGCTGTGTCTTGCCCCAGGCAGGGTTCTCTTTGGCAAGAGCAAGGAGGGTGGCAGGCTAATCTCTTCTTGCCGGGTTGTCAGCTGGAGGTTGTTTTGCTTTGTGTCCTTGCAGGTGATCCACAGAGCGGTGCTAAATGTTCATGAGAATGGCACTGAAGCAGCAGGGGCCACGGTGAAGGAGATTACCTGGAGATCTGGCGATTTTCCTCGTCCGCCTCGAGTCAGATTCAACAGGCCCTTTCTCCTGGTGATTCTGGATAAATACACCTGCACCATCCTCTTCATAGGGAAAATCGTAAATCCTCTGAAAAATGACTGATTGACCAGAGGACAAGCACATACGCACTTTGCTGGCTAAATTCCTGTGATCCATCAGAACATTTATGTGCACATACAACTACACACTAGCACTTGTCTTTCAACCATTACCCTTATACACATTATTAATCCCTTAAAAAACAAAAACTATCTTTCCTTGTCCAAAAGTCACCGGTATTTCCCCGCAGTCTACAGCTGGGTGTAGCTGGTAGCGTTAACGAAATACAAGTCACTTTTCACCGGTTTTGTAAGAAGCCCTTCCTGACATGGTGCCGTGGGGTATTTGAGATGATTTAAAGTCTCCAGATGACGTAGCTATTGCTGTACACTCACAGTGAGTGTACAGGAGAGCAGGAGAAGGGAAACGGGGAAAAGGAGGTGCAAGGTATCAGTCGTGTCTGTTTAATCCACTAACCTTGGATGACTGGTCTTAAATGCAGATTCCCCTGATATTGGAGTGAATTTCCATTAATTTCTTTGTCTTTAACCAAGTACGGCGTGAAGCTGCAAGATCAGTGACTGGGACACTGAAGGACACACAAATGTAAAGACTTGATGAGTGCAGTTGTTTTAGCTTGTCTCCCTCTGCCTCCTACTCAGTGGCAGCCCTCCTCATGAAGACGAGAAGGTTGGTTTTGCTTTACAAATAATGTTTATTCTAAGGAAGGCAGACTTACCAGCAAAAAGACTTTCTGTTTTATCTTGCTAATATAGCTATTATTGCCAATGCCATGAGATAATGCCCATGGAGCAGCCCATGACACAGCATCAGTTCCCTTTTTATGGATTTGTTGTCACTGTCATTTCTCTTTTCTCCTAACGATGCTGCCTTCACTATCACACTTTCCAGCTAGACTTGTCAGACTGTGGTAGAAAAGAGGAGGAATGAAAAATTGTAACACCAGAGAGTTTGTGTTCCTCAGTAGGAACAGCAGAACTTTCTGAGGGACTGTTAACCTGCTTTAAACTATCATAGACACATATACAAAATGCAGGTAATATTTGAGAAGCCACCTTTCTAAATATTAACAGTGGATTATCGTTATAGAATAAAAACATACTGTTACTTGACATTTGTACCTTTTCACTTAAGGTTTCTTGAGTTTAACTTATTGCTATTGTGTTGTTTTATAGTGACTCAATTGACAGGATTTTAACATACCAGCTAGATAGTTCTGCGGTTAAGAAAGAAACACAAATCAGTAAATATTTAAATTATTTTATTATTTTTTCTTTAATTTCTTAAATCAACATCCTTAGCATGTCTTAATAAAATATAGAAAGCCAGTGAAAGAGCTTAAACTACAGATTGATTAAATCTTTTGCTATAGAATATCTCAAACTAGCAGGAAAAAAGTAAAATATAAATGACAACTTTTTAGACTTTACTCTCTTAAAATATCTGTGAAAAATATAACTCAAAAATTATGGTGAATATTTCTAAAATATAATTATCTTGATTGGTTTAGGGATCTTTATTTTCTTTGAGATTAAATTAATGCTATCAATATCAGTAAACTGTAGCTGTAAGTATACCAATAAGGAACATAAGAACCCTTCCATGTCTAGCTGCCAGCTGCCAGCCATGGAACACTTGACATTCGTTCTCCAAGCCCTCCTCAAAACCATGTAAAACAATGACAAAAGTTTCTCGCTCATAACCGTATTTAGTCTATTCAATATTCAGTAATGAACAGTTGGCTTCGTACCTCCAAACATATAAGGACTTGGTTTTGGTGTAATACAGATAAACTGGTACTGCAGAAGATCATTTAAAAGTTTGTGGCAAATCTCAGGGCTAATTCAGGACGGTATGCCAAAGTCCAGCTTTGCAATGACAAATTACTCCCTAGGTGACTACCAACAGAGTTTATGTTTGTTGTTCTTCGGGGACCTCAGATCAATAGTCTCTGTTTGTTAGTAGGAAAAAAATGTCTAAACGATATTCTGCCAATCAAATTTCACATTGCAAGGTAACCTTGCTGCTTAACTTATTTAAAGGCAGGTGGAGAGAAATCAAGCTGAATTAAGAACTGGATAACCAAAAAAATAACAAGAAACTATTGTTGGTAGGGAATCATCTTCAAATGGGAGTAGCGACCATACACGTGTGTCTTGCCTTCATTTTCTTTCTATTTTGACAAAAATCAGGGAATGCTCCTCACTGGAAATGTGCAGCAGACAGCAAATTTGTGTGGTAAATAATAAGTACAGAAGGACTGCACAAAACCATCAGTCGTAAGGTTGTCACAAATCCAGTGCAGTCATGGTTTGTTCAGGACAGTGTTTCTTCTTTTAGTTTGCTGGGGTTTTGCTTCTTCTTTCCTGGATTTTCGTTCCTTGGTTTGTCTGCTGACCATAAATTTCATTACCAAGAAGCCTCAGAGCAACAGCAGAAGGACTTTCCTCCTAACTAGTCAGGAGTTTCTGCTGCTGTATGCAAGTACTGTGTGCTTCAATGCAGTGACACTGCTGCAGGATGGAGCTGGCCTGAGGACCCACCTGAGGGACAACGTGCAAAGGACATCTTCTAACCCAACCTGCACTGAATCCTACACACCCATCTGATGTAGGAGTGCATGCAACCCTGCACGTGCAGGAGCTGCAGCCTCAGCACGGTCTTTGTGGACCCTAAGGGAAATCTGCGACGGTGTGGCTGAAAGCATTCTTCTGCAAAGGCTGTTTTAGGCTAACAGCCATAGAAGAATTGCCAGCACAGAAGACACTTTGGAACTGCACACGCCGAGCAGCTCTCTGAAATAAGGAGAAAAGGAAAACAAGCATTGTGGGAATATAAACTCTTTATTTGTTGTCATAACTAGAAAAGAGTTATCTACAGAAGTGAAACAAAGTCTAAAAGCATGAATAAGGAGCTCAGAAACCAGGATTAATCCATGGTGGAGACAGATTTAACTCTTACCTACAAACTACGTGAAGTTCAAAAGACGCTGGAAGAAAACTAGCAGCAATTTTGAGTAGCATTAAAGATCATAAAAGAAGGAACAAGCAAAAAGAAGCAAAGTATATATGGGTGTGGGGGCAGAGAGGGAAATAATATACTTGAAGTAAATCAAAGCAAATAACATATTTCAAACACCCAGTGGTTAGCGCCAATCTGCAGGTCTATCGTTGTTCCCAGCGCTGTGCAGCATCTGCTAGGAAGAAACCAAAGGCATATAACACAGGCAACAGCCTTAAAGGTCATGGGCTGAAAAGCAAGTTGCATATTCTGCTGGAAAGACCTATCAATGCTCTGTTAAATGTAGGCACAAATAAAAACACGTATTTTGACAATGGTAGAAGGCACAAACTGCTTAATGAGAAAAATTCCTGACAAAGCTAAATCACATAGTTCTGATGTTAGTGTATCCTCAAACAGGAGATATAGAATCATGCCATAATTTAGGTCCTTTGCAAAAGTAATCACCTTCTAATTTATTTTCTAATATATAACAACTAAATAATCACATCTTGTTAGCATTGTGTTGATACTGAATAACCTATTACTTTCTTGTACTCTATGATAACTGTTCTTTCTGCACGTCACTCTTAGGACATAATGACAAAGAAAAATTTTATCAAGGTTTATAAAGTTCTGCTGGGGACTGACCCCATGATACTTCAGGGATGGTGGGGTAGGAGTCTCCCTTAATGACACCATGCCTTTCCTGGTGCTCATCATTGACCAGCACACCTGCATCATTATCTTAATGGGAAAATATCTATCCCTGCAAGAAAATAGTGCCATACATGTCACAGACCCATCACCTGGGGGGGTCTGATTTCTCAAAATCAGATGTCAGGTATTTCATTATGCATTCAGATAATCTAGCAATTATCACACAATTTGTAATTAACAGATATTTCTGGGCAATACTATGTGAATTTCTAAGCTCTCAAAGAACTTGGTGATTATTCAGGGCCAAAAACCTGGCTTCTGTTGCCACCAGGAACTTAGCAGCTATGAAGGTGCTGTGGCTGAGATCCACATAGCCAGCGTCCCGTACCTGTTAATCACACTAACAGCTAGCTTCAGGAAGCCCTTGTGAAAGATGTATTGCTCAAGGCAGTGCTCTCCTGCAACCTTCACGGAGCCTTGGTAACCCCAGATACCACATGCATACCCCTGGCATATGTCAGATAGAGTTACCAGCAGCGTAATCACCTATGTGAGGTACGGCTGGGGCTCAGAATAGGGGGGCTCAGAATAGGGAGTCTGAAGGCATCAAGAGTTTCAATGTTGTAATAGATCTCTAAAATATTTTCTGGAATGGAGTGTATTTAATTGTAGCACTGGCTGCTAAGAGACTGCAAAAGCCAGACCAAAACAAATGAATGCGTTTCACACAAACGTTTCCAAGTCTTCTTACCGGAGAGCCATAATGTTAACTCAGTAATTCTGCTATATATTAGATTCCTGGCTTGTGCTCTGTCATTTGGCCAGGACAAAAAAATATCTGCAAGGAAGAATGGAAGGTCTGCGGTTATTTGACTCCTTCAAAGCCTTGGCAAAGAGTTCTATTTCTCTTCTTCAAACACAACACGGTTTGGTCATTTTTGTCTTACATATAGAATGATATTTCTTTCCTATTAAGAAAATACACACGAAGACAGTACAGGATTATGATAATTAGATATTGATGCACACAGGCAAGTCAATCACTAGAAGTACTGTTGCCTTTCACTCCTTTACTTTCTTGCTTGAGACTTCCCAACTGTGCATGCTGAAGTTTACCCGGTTCCAGGCTTTGGCTGCAGCTTTCTTCCAGATAAAGATTCACAGGATGCTTTTCTTGAAGACCAGATTGATTTCTGAGAACTGCTTGCAGATTATGGCCTCAGCAGTTGAAGTTACAGAGTTGTCAGAACATCTCACTAGCTCTTCCTGCTTCACCTTTCCAGGAATAGCCACATGCTTCAATGTCCAGAAATCTAAGATTGCCATAAACCAGAAACAATTTCATGAGTCAGAAACAATTTCAGTTGTAAACCATTTTGGTTTGTGGAAAAGGGCTGGGAAAGAAGTAGGTTTACGCTGTCCATCAGAAATGCATGGCTCCATAAGCAAACCATGCTCTAGCTGAGGCTGTTGGTTTTTCATCCCTTCTTCATATCTCTCATTCCCTCCAGGCAGCCAACTTTGACATTTCTTATGAGATTTCTCCAGTTTAAATGGACCTGCACGTGTTTGTTATGAGTTAATTGAAAAGTACATCTCAGACTTTTATCACAATACATTAAAAAACACCTAAACCACTAGATGTCTGCATTAAAAAAAAAAAAAGAGAAAAAGGAAGAGAGCTTACTCAGAAGCCGATTTTACCTTCTTATCATGTTACCTTATGCTGTATACAGTGCAAGAAATAGAACAAAGAGCAGAAAAGGACACCATGGCTAAGGGGGCATCTTGCAAGTGGTGTGAATGTGAGACAATGCTTGTATTAGAGCCTCTGCTACCTGTGTTATTTATGGTACAGATTCTTATTTCACCTGTGTAAAAGGGTGAGTTTGACAATGGTGATAAAGAGAATAACCTCTCTGCAAAGCAAGGACCAAGAAAATAGCTGCTCTTGTGAAATGGTGAGAAAATAGAAATGTTCTTGGAGGTTCTGTGAAGAAACACGTCATGTCTTGAAGAACGCTGCTCTTCCCTGAAAAAAAGAAGAAGTCCATGGGGAGCAGGTGGGATGGAGAGGGGAATTACCAAGGTGGCCAAGATGTCCATGTTGTGCTGTGAGAGGCAGAGGCACAAGCTGAGGTCCCTCTTGCCGCTGCCATGAGACAGGGAAGCGGGGAAATGAAAGCAGCCTGGCAGTGTGCTGGGGCTAATTGGCTCACCTGTCTGGGCAGGCCACCACGCAATGTAGACTTCAAGTTTTTCTAAGGCTTGACTGGAACTTGATTAACAGATGTTAAAGCTTTTGCCATAAATAAGCCAGAAAGAGATGCCAATGGAAAGAGAATCAGAGGAAATGATTGGAGGGGAGAAGATTTAATACTGCACTTTTCACCTCCATCGGCTAGATGTGGCTTAGTCACAGGGCACAGGCTCAGACCTGTGCAAGTGCAACTGCACTGTTGCTTCTCCATTACTTGGAGTCCAAAGGCTGGCTGGGGTTTGCCCCTCACACACTGGCCACAAAAGGTTCTTAAAGTTTTGAAACTTGGAAACACTCAGAATAAGATTTTGCCCTGCTGTTAACTTTCCACTCCTGTGTTATTTTTATGTGACGGTTTCATTTGCATTGTCTTTCATTCATGTACTGTATGGCATATATAAGGTTTTGGATTTAAGTTTTCGATTCTAGTTTTTGCATATCCTTGAGTCTTTGGGGCAGCTTTTCTGAACTTCTTTCTCAAAGGCAAGCTCACGTGCAGGAGCTGGCAGCTGATGTGATGCAATCACTGCTTGCTCCTTCTTCCTTACTTTCAAAGTATGTGGGGTTCTCCTTGCACCAAGCTGTGTGGCCGTTCTAGAGCACTGCAGCAAATAGAGTTTCTCTTCTAAGACATATTTGTATCTGTCCTAACTGCCAGCCATTGCCACCTCAGTATCTGCTCAAAGACTGCTCCCTGCCAAGCTCAATGAGGTGATGGTTACCTCTCTTTTTGATTTTGTAAATCTGGTACAGTGGAGTTAAACCCAGTGTTTAGTTTAGACCCGTCTGCATCCAACTCATTCAGTTAAGTCCTATGAATCATAAGCAAAACTCAGAGCTATTCCAATCTGAGGTGACTCACTTTTTTGGACAGTTTTTAGGTAGTATAACATGTGGAGGCTCCTTAAAGAAATAATTCACTTTCTGCACTAAAAAGAAAGGAAGAAAAAAAGGAGGTCAAAAACACAGTTAGGATAAACACACATAGTTTTAATTCTTGTCTCTTTAAAATAAATTCTTTTTGTGGTTGTGTTGCTGTACAAACGAAGGCATCACAGATACACATCTTCATTTAACTCAGCACAGCAAAATTAAAAGAGCAAATTAGTTCAGAGGCAGTGAGGGGTTTGATGTGTCCCATCTTTCCGTTTTTTAACAGTAAAGACTATGTTTATCTAGTTCCTTTTTTATTGACATTGATCCCCAAAATGTTCTTCCCATGATCCCCCAAGAAATCCAGCTCTGTTTTCTTTCCAAAGTGCTCCAGCTGGATGTGACATGTGTGCTTTGGATGGAGGTGGAATTTGGGTGGGGGAAGATGATGAAAGGTCAAGAGAAGTTTAAGGGGAAAAAAGCCTCTCTAAACACTTCAGTATTCATGGAGTTTGGCAACACTGAACTAACCACTGAGACCTAAGCCTTGTATCTCATTTCTGTGGGCAAAAACGAGGAATTATTTTTGGCACTCTGTGGATTTAATGGGTGTTCCAGTCTTTCTTTAGAAACTACTTCAAAGACATTAATTAAAATCCTTTTTTCTCATTGTTCACATGCTGGTCTTTCAGTTCAGTCATAGATCTAAACTAGCATAAAATGAACCTCTGTAACAAATATTGATGGCATTCTATGGAGAGATGGGTAATTTTCATGATGCTTTCTTATTGAGATATCGATTCCTTTCCTCACTATCTTGTAAATGACAGCCA
Organism: Burhinus oedicnemus; assembly: GCA_008921705.1. Lineage (NCBI taxonomy): Eukaryota > Metazoa > Chordata > Aves > Charadriiformes > Burhinidae > Burhinus > Burhinus oedicnemus. Next base: position 2,672,224 of record VFFE01007008.1, read on the forward strand.
GCAAACAAGAAGTCCACTCTGTGACTAGGTTTCACTGCCACATACTAACTGGTCATGCTGGTGAATAGTACACCTTGAGAGCTGTAAACTACCTAAACATCTCCTGGAAAGCAGCAATGTAGTTGAAACCTGGCTCATCTCAAGGTAGCCACCAGCAATGCTGACTTCACATGTAGGCTTTACAAGCAGGTCATGGCTTAGGAAGGTGACAAGGACATTTTATTCTCTCCTTTGAGCCTTTCTACTGCTTTGCAATGCTCTTCTGGGGAGCAAAGCATCCATGTGGAGTTGACTACACAAAGACATCGCCTGACAGAGACAGAGGAGCAGGAGATACATGGAGGTTTTCTTTCAATTACTGCTAAGCAAGATCCAGCTGAGCTAATGCAATGCCCTGTCTTTAAATGACAGCCCAGAAGTTTCTGAATGATGACAAAGAGATGCATGATACTGAAGCTGGCAGAAACTGAAGAGAAGATCAATGAACAGTTTGAATGTAGAAATTTCTAATTAGGAACATATTTTTACCATGCAGTGGTTAAATACTGATTGCCCAGAGAGGTTGTGAAATCCCTGTCCTTGGAGGCATGTTCTGGAGGAACCTGATCTAAGTAGGCATGTTTTGAGCAGATGGTTAAACTAGATGACCTCTGGAGATTCCTTCCAACCTAGATTTTGATTCTAAGATTTCTGTTGCACAGGGGCAAAAACCTGTGGGGAAAATGCACTGGCACACTTGTTGACTATGTTTTCTTTAAAACTAAAAATATGTCGTGCAGAGGGACAGTTGCAGAAATATAATGTTTTAAGGTTTGGTTATGATCCCCATGTTTTAATATTTCTCTGTCATATTGATTGATTACAAGGTTGCTTCCAGCAACCATTGGTTGCTGGAAGAAACCATTGGACAATAGAGCTGGACATGATTTGAGTAAGATTTTATTACTGAGTGGATGCATGATTTTTGTTAGAGGAGCACAGCACACCTTTCTCTTTTCTACTTCAGCCTTTCTGGCATTTCCAGGTCTCTGCTGTCCACTAGGTCTCTTTCCAGCCCCTGGGTTGAGTTTCCTCGGATACAGTTGCTCCAGGGAGTCAAAACAACAGGGACCTCCCTTCACACTTCTGCTATCCAATCCCTGTTCCTATGAAATTTGCCCTCTTCCTTTGCAGGATGTTCACAAAGCCCTGCTGAATTTTGCTGGGAAGCGCAGGGAGGCTGCACTAGCCAGGGCTCCTGAATATAGGTTTAGTTCTTGTCCTCTCACTATTCAGCAGTCATCATTGATTGTGACTGTAGGCTAAACCGTCTGTAGCGAAAAATGAGGAAGCCTTGGCTTAGAGTTTTGGGTTTGGAAATCCACATAAGGCAAATTCCTGATCATGCACTTGTACTATGAACATCAATACGTGAACAAAAGAGAAGGTCTGATTTTTAAAGTATAAATGAAGACGCTGTAAACTTAAATCTGTGACTGTCTCTGTGCAGGCCTAACACTGCCTTGAGAAGCCTAGCTCTGCACTGTCCCCAGGGCTTTTGCACCCTGACACAATGGTACATGTTGGAGATATTACAGGCTTAGGGGCTTGGCCACACAGATCGTGGTTTCTTGGGTGATCCAAACTTTTGACATACCCAAACAACTAGAATATGAATTTTGTATAGGCATTGCCAATGTTTAGCTTAAAAACAGCTTCTATGAAAATTCAAAATTAAGAACATGTTAATCTTGTTAACTGCGACCTGGTTTTAAATTGCGTGGGGGGAAGCAAAGTTTGTTTGAGAAGACAACTTGAAATTGCAAGAATTCAACCACACAATATTTGAAAAGCAAAGCAAACTTGGAAGGAGTGATCTTTATTTCATATGCGTACATGCATCACTAGCCAGCTGTACCAACAGATAGTGTGCCAGCAGCAAGCTGTCAGATTAGGTTGAGCTAATTAAGCCTTATTACTTTGTTAGGCACAGCTCATTGAACAGCCACTGTGTAACTGTTCACAGAAATTCACCAATTCTTACAGCCCTAACTAAGCAAAAACATGAGGCTGGAGTTTTCTTTAATATCACTTTAATATCAATTACAACCTTGCACATGAACTGTGTTTACACCACAGCTAAGAGCAAAATTGTGTTTCTTTAGCAAAAGTGCTAAAGAGAAAAATGAAGGAAGCCAGTGAGAGACATCTTAGTGCATCCAGAACCTGTGTTTGCATGTCTAATGGAAGATTTTAGGCTGCTGTTTTCAAAAAGTCTCTTTCAAGCCAATCATTATTACTCAGAAAAAAGGTTAAATAACAGCTGCTTAGGCCCAGTAAGACCTTTCCATGGACAAACTTTCCACTAGCATAACTAGAGTTTTCAAAGTTGGAGTCTTAAAATTACAGTCTTTAAGTCACAGCAGGGCTCCTGGATAAAAACATGACTTGGCCAGAAAATATTAAGCACCTTAACATTTCTTTCAAGCATCTGCTAAGTGTAAGCATGAAGTACAGATGATTATTAAGACATTTTTGTTTTAGTTAATAAACATAGATTTAGGAAATCAGTTTCCAGCCATGCTGGTGTAAGAAGTTTGCTTTCCACATGACACAGAAAACTCTACAAAATACATGAATTCTACAGTTTTTCTCTGAATCAATAAATGCTGTACATGGACAGGAAACTTTTGAGGGTTTAATGAATGAAATAAAATAGGATTATATTCTTTCTTTACTGGGGTTTTAGAGCTGAAATATTATCTTCAGAGCTTTGCAATATGAAAATGGTAACAAGGATTTTGCACATCTCTGAGTTGTGTTTCTCATTGCGCTTCTCTAGTAGGGAGTGCTTTTACATAGGTAACTGTCAAAACAAAACTAAAGAAAATCTTGAATACATTTTAAAACTATGAAATATGGAATTTATTATCCTAAAGTTATGATTTTAATGGCAGTCAGGAACTGAACTCCTGCTAAATTATGCTTGACTGACATGTGAATTCCAGTTCTATCTAGATTCAATGAGAATCATAGATTTACGTTCCTTCTGGATAATTTGACAATATAATTCATCATCTACAACTTCCATAGTGATTGTTTGAAATGGATATGTCTACCTCTCAAATTATGCAAATTATTATATTAAAAACTCATTAGAGTAACAAGCTCCTGACTTAGAGGTCTCATTAATCTCCATCTACAGTATAAATGAGCAAGCAGGATCTCTCAAATGGGATAACAGAGCCAAGACAAACACTTTTGGAAAAAGAAATGCTGGGAAAGGTTCTTACATGAACCACCACCAGGCTGAGCGTGGCTTGTCTTCCATGCATCCTCCTTCCCTGCTGACTTGAAGGCCAGGGGGACCGGCAGACCTTTTAGTCCTGTTGCAAGAATGGAAATTCATGGAAAAATCTGACTGCAACCATGTATGTCTTACAGACATACTCTAGGTAGTTTCTTCAACCTGACACTGACTACTGCTCCAGAGCCACCCTCTGGCTCCCCCACAATCACTCCATCCTTTCAGCTAGAGTTTGGTACTGGGGTAAGCAATGGTGAATTTTGGCAACGCATTTACTGTCTTTGTGGATCGGACATGAAGACAGCCTTGGCCTGCCGATACAGTGGTTCATGTCTATACCAGCTATGTGATATATAATGTGGATGTTATAGATCATCTGGGGTGGGGTGGCTGTGTCTGCTCTGCAAGCACTTGGTCCAAGTCTTCACTCAGCCAAGGCTGACGTTCTGCTACCTTGAGACATTGCCGTTGTTTGTTTTGCTTTTCTTTTCTTTCAGAGCGCCCAAAATAACAGAAGAGTTACGTAACAGTCCGAGAAAATGTTTATATAGAGCAATGTTTAGGGTTGGCATTGCATTCAGCAGGGCATGGCTGGGGCTGCCTGAGGTTGCAAGGCTTGCTGAGCATTTGCTGATGAAAGGAGCCAGGCAGCTCGTAAAACAGTGTGAGTACAGTCACATGGTCAGGAACGAACCAAGGTGTAAATCAAAGTGGCTGTGTAGGCACATTTTGCAGGTTACTCTCTCCAGAAGCAGGCCCTCTGGTGGCCCAGCTGTTGACTTGTGGAACCTCTGCTGACCTCTCTGGTAGGACAACAGACTTCTTCAAACCACCACCTCATGAGAACCCTGATAATTGAAGCACGGAGAGACAGTTTTTAAGAGTTTCATAATCAATCCATTTTCACTGTCAACAAAAGAATAATACAGATGAATGTCTGAACAGTAAAAACAGTTGCATTTGTGTCTCTGCCACAGTTTTCTCACTGTACTGAAGCATGCCTTGGTTCACCTCAGAGTCATGTGAGGAATCCAGAATTACCCTCAACACTTGCATACAACTCTTCTTTACATCATTGAGGCTCTCTCCTGTTACCTTCCTCTTCAGCTGGCCGTGCAGCTGCACAGTGGACTCCACTGCCCAGGCTTCCTCTTCAGACGTGACTGAGCCAGGAAACTGAAAGAAAGCCTCTGAGCGTGGGACTGTTTCTGAACTAAGTTCATTTTGGAGAAAAAACAAGTTGCATGTTAATTACCCCTTCTGCTCTGCTTTTCACAGAACACAAAGTTAGCTTGGTTTAGCATGTTGCACCAGGTGTCGGAGCTGCATGGTCAGGAAACTAAAGTCCCAAGAAAGACCACAACATACCTTAGGAGATGTAGCACTTGTGTCATTAGCTGGCAATAAGCTAGGAAGGTATTTCTTGTAGAACAGCTGCTCATGGCCATGGACCTCTCCTCTCCAAAGTGTATTTGCCTATGGTAATTATGCATGTTTTGGGACAGCAAACATTAAAACCAGCTGGCCCTGCGATCACTGACATCTACCTGTCCTGCATGGCTATAAGTGGATGGAAATAGTTTCATCAGCATTTATCTGTATCCTCAGATAATTTTGTTTTGATCCATGTAATGTTTAACAGAAGCGTAAATGCTTAACACTGCCCAGCTGTATGACCAAAGGGGCAGCACAGAACAGCCAACAGCCTTACTGACTTTGAGCACATCTCACTTTTTTCCTGAAAGACTGCCTTTATGTAATCAAGCATTCTAGCTTACACATTCATTTAATTCAAATGCAGTGGGTTTGTGGCTGGCAAAAGAGGACAGTCTGCTCCATCAAGCCTCACCTGACCCACGTAAGCATTCCAGAGGACAGCAGTAACTGGTACTCTAGTAAGAAAAAATACAAATTCAAAACTAAACTACTTAACGGCAAACTTCGGCTATATCTAAAACAACCCTGCAGATTTCAGCTGTATTCTGAAAAAAAAAAAAAAAAGAAAAGAAGAAACAAAGAGCTGAGCCTGTAGATACTGTGCAGGGAATCTAGCTGCAGGACAAAGGCCATGGATTCCAGTAGACAAAGTACCCTTGAAAGCAGCACAGCTGGGGACTGGGAACAGCTGTGCTTACACTGCTGTACTTACACAGCTCCTTGGCTCTTCAGGATCCAGGGAATTGTCTCATCCTTCCTGAGCAAATCATAACAAGTCCTGCAAGGTGCAGCAGAGGCATAGAGGAACTGAGCAGGCATTCTCCTGGATGGCTGATCAAACCATGTATCTAAACAGTTCACAAGTGCTAGTCAGCCAGCTTCACAGCACTTACCTTCCTGTGGAAGAATCCCAGGAAATTGAAATATGTCTTTACAAGAAGGCTGAGACTTGTTATTTGAGACTGCCTTGATTTGTGTCTGGTTAATATAACTGGGTTGCTCTCTTCTGTTATTTGCTGTTCTTTGAGAAGTTTGGGACTGTGCCTTGGTTTACTGTTTACATTATGTTAAAACAGTTGCATTTGTTCCGTATCATGTTTGGGCACTCATAGTGATGGCACATATATTTTATACAGGTTTTTCCAGTGCTGAAGCCTACATTAAGTACTTTTCAGATCTTGATATATTAAGTGGTCCTTAACAGAGATACAGAGAGAATTAATTAGGTTGTGAGGAGATACTGTCTGAAAGATTACAAGATTACCATTCAATATACAGCAAAATTCACCAGTCTTACATGAATGAATGAGGTACCCTCTGTATTAATGGGGCCAAGAGGACTCACTCGCTTCTGAATAGTGACCAGTGAGATCTCTACTGTGTAGAAATAAAAGATGAGATGTTGACACTTAAGTGGATTCCAGTAGACTGGGTAACACGACTGAGCACAAGTGGTGCTCCCTGCAGGTCCCTCACCCTGACCCTGGCCTTCAGAGCTCAGTGCTGGGCAAAATTGTGTGTCTCCAGATGAACAGTTCTCTCCACCTCAGGTAGCATATAGGGCAAAGTAGCTGCCCTTGGCACAAAAATCGCATTTCCAATAAATATTTGCTTAGGAATTGCATACCCTTTGGGATGTAACACTCCACTCTACTGACCAGCTGGGTCCTCTGGCCTTTGCTCTCTGTTTGGAGTGGAGAGATGTGGACACACACATTCGATGTCCAAGAAAACTAGCTTCATCAGCATTCAGCTTTGTCCTTCTAGGTAATATGTATTTGAAGCCATGTAATGTTTAACAGAGGAAAACAGCAGTATCAGTAAAGCAGCAAGAAACAGCACAACACATACGAGAGCAGGATCCTTCCGAATGTAATGTAAGTACTCAGTTACCTTTACCTTAACAATTTTGGTGCATCTGTATGGCATTTAGCTAGTGAGTCATGAAGCACATCTGCTTTCAAGGGTGAAACCTGGTTTCTAAGCACTCAAATGACAGCAGAACTTAATTTCAAAAAATATTGAATAGCAAATTGTGGGGATATGTTATAGCAGCTCCACAGAGCATATCTCTGCTCTGAATATTTATCCCGAATAGCTCTTTCACATCTAGAAGAAATCTGTTTCATTAAAAGGGGGGAAGTATTCCGACTTCCCAACTGTCAATCTTCTTTTTTACCAATACTAATGTTCCCTAAACCTTACAACCAGATAACCAAAATGGAGGTGAATGAACTGTCTTATTTACACCAACATGGTCAGACAGGATTCACAAATCGATTTTGCTATGCCAACGTAACCTGTAAGTCCTGATTTACTCAGATCTCACAGAGCAAAGCTGCAGAAGGACAAGCTGGCTCTGTTTCACCCAAATCTTAGTGGTCAGAGTGCTGACACAGGGTAGGGGAAATCCCAATAAATATCTCATCTGCTCTGCTGAACCCATGTCTCTGACTGCCTTTGCCATTGACTGGAGGGTGAGCAGGTAACTCATGTGATCTTCTTCCCTGAAGCTGGTCCGCTTCAAGTAGGACATTATGTGAAGGTTTTTTAGAGTTGTGTTTCTAGTAATTTGTACAATTTTGAGTAGGAATAACTCTTACCTGTTTTCTGACAGATTAAACATCCTAGACGATACAAATCACCCCAACATGTTCTTGGTCTAACCTGTAAAAGAGAAAGTAATAAACAAACAAACAAAAATGGCCACAGTTACCACAAGGAGCCAAGATGCCACGGTCCAGGCCATTTACTTGAGAGTTACTCTGGCTATGGGCTATTTTCCCAATGATACAAAGTTTGGAAAGACGGGAGGGGCTAAGCCAACACCAGTGGCCTCACCCTCCCATAACCAGGATGGGGGGCGTCCACATAGAGAGGAATCCATCCGGAAGACATGCGTCACATGAGTGGTTGTTTAAAATAAAGCAACATATTCTGATCTCAATCAGGTATTGAAGCAAAAAGTTTTTACCAGCTCTCTTGTGATTAGTCACTTCATATATTCAAATGAGTCAGGAATGAGAGAAAGAACACCACTTTTGAGAGCTGCAATCTCTATTGTTTTCCATTGCCATAGCACTGTCATTTGACGCAAGCCTCGTTCAATCACTAATAGCATAATAATCCCGAGAGTTCTTAGAGATAAACATAAAAGAATTAAGAGTTGCTCCTGATGTGCTGCCTCAACATAAACTGGATTTACACAGAGACAAAAAAAAAACCAAACCAACAAATAAAGCCTTTTCACTTGTTCTCTCCCTCTGACTCTTAGTTTTTCTTTAGTACTCCCATGTTTCTTTCTCCAGTAACAAGGGACTTTTGTAGCTGGAGTAAAAAAGAACTGAAGTAGGCAGCAATGGATAGGAATTACAGATAAACTCAGAAGCACAAGGATTTAAAAAACACTTCCATAGTAAAGGAGCAGGTCAGGAGATAACAGAGATTACCAAGTAGCTGTTGAAGGTAGCACCAGAGGAAAATAAAAGATGAGATGTTGACACAGCTGACCTCCAACATCCAAGACCATTTTGTTCTTTGTCCACACAGTAGCTGCAAAAGATGATGAAGGCCACCCTCCCATTGTGCTTGCTGGTGGCCACGCTTCACCTCACTGTCCACAGCCTGACCCAGACTGACCACCACAATGACAAGCCCAAGGCGACTGACCCCCAGGATCAGCATCCCCATGAGGGAGATCATCTTGAGTCTTGCCGACAGATAGTCCCCAGCAACACAGACTTTGCCTTCCGGTTTTACAGGCAAGCAGCCACCCAAGAACCTGGCAAGAACATTTTCTTTTCCCCAATCAGCATCTCAGCTGCCTTTGCCCTGCTGGCCCTGGGCTCCAGAGCCACCACCCAGGCTCAGGTATTGGAAGGGCTGGCCTTTAACCTCACCGACACCCAGGAGGAGGAGATACACAATGGCTTTCGTCATCTCCTACTCTTGCTGAACCGCCCTGGCAGCCAGGTGCAACTGAACATGGGGAACGCCCTGTTCATGGACAAGCACCTGAAGCCACTGAAAACATTTCTGAAGGACATCAAAAAACTGTACAAAGGAAAAGTTATTTCTAGTAACTTCCAGAATTCCACTGAGGCTAAAAAAGAGATCAATGATCATATAAAGAACAAAACCCATGGGAATATAAACCAAATACTTAAAGACCTCAATCCAAACACTCTAATGGTAATCGTTAACTACATTTATTTCAAAGGTAAGTTACATAGGTGTTACTTACTGCAGTACCTCAGTTTCACCTGCACTAAAACAAATGTCCCAGACTATTTCTGAATTATTTTTAAAAGAAAGTCCGGTGTTAAGATTAGGCTATTATGATAAGGAACATTGAAAGTTCTCATGCTTTGAAACCTCTTCCACATCTAAATTGTTCTAGCAAATGGCTAGTTTAGGCTCCTAAACATAAAAGTTCATTTATTTGCAATCTTCAGTTTTTCGGGAATTGCCAGAGCACAACAGATTTATGCATTTGTAAATTTTCCTCTCAGACTTTATCTACTTATTATTTAAAAAATTACAATGTTTTCACATGGCTGCATGCAGTAGAAAAATAAATTCCAAAGATGCAGACTAACAAAACTTGCCAAACACTTTAATTTACTTACAGTCCATGCCTTTTAAATGGGTAGGTACCTCTGGAGTTGTAGTCTGAATGTTCTACAGCTTGTCATCACATTATACATATCCCAAGAGGTACTTGTGAATGCACTGCTTTGGCAACGATTAACTTCCTCTTAGATGTTACATCCATTTGTAGCAGCATGCAGGACATACATGGAATTTACCACCCAGAAAGGCATGTTTGGAAATAGATGAACTTTCAGCCACACAGATTTTATTTCAATACTTTATTAAATTTGGGTACCCTAGCCTCAGGTGCCCTAGTCTGAGGCATGTCTTTATGATGCTGGAGTACATTTTTTTTACTGGTAGGGCAGGGAGGAAAGCTTAAATTATAAAGTAATCAGAGTGCTGTGGAGTTTCTATCCCATTATTTATTTTTCAATTTTATTTTATTTCTATTCAATATTAAAAAAAAAAAGAGAACATACTTACAGAATGACAAGCTGTGATCCCTGTGTATTTGTCCAGTGAATGACCTGATTTAATACAAAATAAAATACCATAGAAAATTCAGTTGAATAAACATCAAGAGAAAACCATTCTGAAGATTAAAGCCCTTGAAGCCCTATTCCCTTTACTGTAATGCAGTAATTATCAGGCCCAAAAGTTTGGGTTGTTCTTCCATGTAAGCTTTTCCTTAGTGCTACAAGATGAAGAACATATGAAAAATCATGGAAGGAGCTTAACATGCTACCTTTTAAAAGTCAAACATCTGCTGTGGAACTTGCTTTACAAGCAATATTCTGAAACCAGAAAGTAACTTCTTCGATCCTGGTCAGCTTTCATTTTCTTCAAATAAAACTTAAAGTAATATGATGAAGTTACTTCATTTAATTAATCTGACTTAGAAAGGTGTTGTACAAGTCCATATGAAATTTAACTTGGGATATTTAGTTGTTACTGAACACAGTACAGTAAAGATGACAGGGAACAAGATTATTAATAAACCTGGAATACTTTTGATCTTCAAATATGAGTGTAAATCTTCAGATAAGGGTTTATCTGGTGTACATTGTCTGGACTATATTAATATATTCTCCTTGAAATAAGCATTTGATTGCATTCTTTCTCTTTTGGTTTTAAGCTTACTGGGAAAATCCTTTCAATATTAAGGGGACTCACAAGGATTATTTTCATGTGAATGTGAAGACCTCAGTTGAAGTGAAGATGATGACTCGAGATGGATTTTACAAAACATACTCTGACAGGAAGCTGTCTTGCAAGGTGGTGCAGATTCCTTACAAGGGAGATGTTGCAGCATTTTTTATCCTGCCCAATGAAGGAAAAATGAAACAGTTGGAAGATGCCCTGACAAAAGACATTGTGTCTGAATGGGAAAAATCACTTGAAAGGCGGTAAATATAGAATTCTGATTTGATGATTCAAGGTAGTCAGAATCCAAAGTCTGAATACTGTGATCAGGCTTCACAGTTACTAGCCTTTGCTGTTGATTGGAGATTTAAGCAATGGAATAGGTATTAAGAGACAGACCAAATGATTTGATGATTTGATACTTTCAGCAGAAATTAGAATCAGCAGTGCCTTGTCACGAGGGAAGAGTTTTGTGAGCTGGGAAATTTCATTTTTTCCCCCCACATTTTCTAGTTGATATTAAGTGTCTCTGTTTCCCTTGTCTCAAGCACAACATGTTAAAGAGTGGTAAAAGTGCGACACAGTAATCAGATCCCTCAGAGGGAATCGGGTGTGAATTCCAAAAGAAATACCATCAAGGCCAGAAAGAGAATGAAAACTTAGTCCCCAAAATGCTGGCACCACCACTGCTTGCTCTCCCATCAAGTGACTGTGTCACAGAATCATACAAGAAAGCCCAATGGATGTTGTTCTCCTTTCCCATCCTCCAGGCCACCATCTTCCCATCTTCTTTTTGTTGCCAGCTTTTTCAAATGAAAAGACTAACATTTTAGCACAGAAAAAACACCAGCAAGTTGGGAGACTTGGGAGTCTTGGGACCTTGGGAATCTTCAGTCCAAGGCATGCTTTGATTGCAATAACTACCATGATTTTCTTTTGAATTAACAGGAGGATAGAAGTGTATATTCCAAAACTATCGATTTCAGGCACCTATGACTTAAAGAAGATATTCATGAATCTAGGTGTAACTGATGTGTTTTCTGACCAGGCTGATCTGTCTGGAATCACAGGAAAGCCTGATGTGAAGGTTTCAAAAGTAAGTTTGTCAGCAGAAGCAATGGTCTGTGGATTCCTCAATATGCAATTGTCTTGCCGTAAGCTAAGTTGCGAAATTTTATTTATTGCTAGGGCTGGCTAGAAACAGAACGTTTAGCTGATAAAGTAACTTTAAGCTCTCAGACTTCTCCAAGATCTGGAGATAAGGGTACTGTCTTCAATCTGTCAGGCAAAGGTTGGGAGGGCTGTAGCATGTCCCAGAAACTAAACATAGCCCAGTTTCTGCATGTGAAAGAAGTGCCCGTGGATATCTGTGTTGGGGATGCCTTGCATCAGGACATCTAGCAGAAAAAGTGACCACCTTCTAACACGTGCATTCTATAATTCTGAAGGATTTTAAAAATTCTGTTGCCTTTGAAGGCCCCGATGAGTGCTAATCATGTAAGATGGACCAGACTTGAGCAAAACATCCCATTTCCTGAATATAATATGAAGAGAAAGAGATAAAGTGAAGAGAAAGGCTAACATTCTTACAGCTATTCTGAAAGCAGCAATTATAATGTTCTAACATTTTGGGGCTAGTAAAACAAAAAGACTAAAAATGCCCAACAATAATTGAAAAAAAAATGATATCAAGGTTGAATTTCTACTGTCTGAGCTGTAACGCATATGCTATTAGGGATACATACAGAGCAGTTCTGGAGCCCAACTTCCCTTCCCTCTGAAATTGTCATTCTTTGTGAATTTGCTTGAATAATCTACTTTCAATAAATTCCACAAGGTGTGCAGTCCCTAAGGTCTGTGTTGGATACACTTGTGTATCCAACACTTGCGTTGAGGAACGCTGTATGTGAGAATACTTGCTTATTCAGACAACATTGCTAAAAAACCCACCACTGGCAATAGTGGCCGCCTTCTTGGTTGCTGGCCTACCAGCAATTTTTGTGAAAGGCAGTAGCTGAACTAAATTAGTGTTAAGTTTAATCATAATCCCTGTCCTCCGCATACATTAATTCTTGCTGTATTTCGTTGTAGGCTGCTCACAAGGCCCTGCTGAAGATTCACGAGAACGGCACAGAGGCTGCAGCAGTCACTAGCACAGATTTTCTTCCTCATTCTGTTCCTCCTGTTGTTAAATTCAACCGTCCGTTTTTGCTGTTCATTGTTGATCAATATACTCAAAGCATCCTCTTCATGGGAAAAATTGTAAACCCAACTGAAAAATGACTGGTCAGTGGCTGGTCTTATTGATTTGAATTGAATTCTTCATGTAATTATAGTTCAATGTGATTAAAATTACATCAAAACAGTTACTAACAACTTTTTTTTTCTAAAGAAAGTAGGCAAGAGTATGGTCATTCTTAAAAACACCGTTCTTGCTTCCTCCTCCAGTAGAAAGAAACCAGTGAGATACACCTATTCGTGAATTATGAAGAATTTTAAAAATCAACCTTTTAATGACCAGTGTTTGCCATCTTTGAAAAACAAGGTAAGTATCCACCTGAGGGAATCAGTTTAAAGCATTTTAAGTGAATAAAGACTGAACAAAGAGGCTGCTCCTGACTTGTGGGTAGGAAGGAAAGAAAATGCTGAGGTTTGCTGCAGCTGCTGCCAGCTCTCACCAGGTCCTGGTGCTGGAGGGCTAATGTGTGGAAATTTAAAATAAAAATGCAGTCCGCTCAGGGATATCTTAGTTCTTCTCTTCCACATGGATGTCATTGGTGGAGAAAGGTCATGTATTTCTGTGAGAAAATGATTGTTTGTCTCTCTGAGGATGTCTGTGCCAATCTCTCTCTTAATACAGCCTTATAGATACAAGGCAGTGTCAAAATCCAGATCCAAGGTTTGGCACTTGTGAGGATCTGGAGCACCAAGAAAAGGGATGCGTGCTGACAGAAACACAGCCGGTCTGATGTGGTGTCAGCCTGACTCCCTCCCTGTTCCATCCTGCGGGATCAACAGCAGATGTTTAACAGTGATAAACATATTTAACACTGCTCAGGGGTACAGCAGCACAGACAGGTTGAAAAAACCCAGACCCTTCTCAGTGTGTTGAACCTCATTCAATTTCTTTAAATATACCAGGTTAGGTGATCAAGAGTTTAATTTTTTAAATCAGAAGTTTGAGTCTATAGGGTCATGAGGTCAATTTGATGATAGAGAAATTATTAACTAAGAAGGAGCTACTCTGTAGAGTCCAATCTCTCCAAGGCAACTGTTACCTGCCCACACCAGTCTGTGCAGTTAGAGCATTTGCCTTGGGTACAGGATATTCAGGAATATTAATGTTCAGACCCCTCCCTTTTCTGAAGGCAGACAATCCCATACCTCCAACATCCTAAACTCCAGGCTGGTCAGGCTGACCCCTGTGAAAGGAGAGCTACCATTGGACCTGGTAAGGATATTTGCCTGGAAGATGGAAATCCAGGTCTGTCCTTCCCTGGATGGAGAATGAGTTTGGCAGATAAATCCCAATAAATTCTCTGCAAACTACACTGTTGAGTAGGTGATGGATGAAGCCATGATATCTTGTGACATTGGTAGGTCTTCTAGGAAAAGGAAGGCATAGCTTCAAATCACATGTTGGGGGAGTCCAAACCAGACCTAGGCACTTCCTTTGAAGGTCAAGTCTTTTGCCATACTCTCCTTTACAACATTCACAACTGATGGCATCCACCCACATTGCGTTGGCTTCTTTGATTCCCCCTTTAAGGTAACAAACTCTCCCATCTTAGTTGGCTAGGCACCTAAAAGGTGCTACTGGCATTGCTTTATAGATTTAATCTTGTGTTTCGTCAACAACTAGAAGTTCAGAAGGGATATAGGGTATGAATATCTGGAAGGGGTAAAACAAACATTGAGATTAATTATATCCCCAGAGTTTACATCTATGCTAGTAAATAAAGTTCTCCAAGGTCTGTTCTCTAGAGGTCAACCGGCTCATCACAGCTCATATCCATGTTGCCTAACTCTGACCCTGCAAGACATCTGGGCTGCTTATTGGAAGTATCCCCTGGCCTGTGCTATCTCCAAAAACATGCTTAGCACTTGTTTGGGAGAACTGTAGATGACGTGAGTGATACCTGTGTCTGAAACTGTACTAAAAACCTGAGAACGTTGAGTGACTGCAGGCTGATGACCAGGCCTGTGCCTCAGCACTGTTTAATGTACGGGGACAAATGGAGCCGGAATGACTGATTGAGGGGTGGGAAACTGTCCCTCTGTCATTCAGCACTATAAGCTCCCCCTCTGCTGGCGAGCTGCCTTTTTTGAATGACACTAAGTTCCAGGTCATGCTTATAGGCCTTCACCAGCTACTTGCCAAAAATGAGGGAAACGGAGACCCTTTGCCCCTCTGTGGAGTAAGATTAGGCAGTTCAGGAAACGCCCTTCAAAACTACTGCAAGTCACAAACTGTGAGACTCCCATGTACTTTCCATGGATGCGTTTTGGTGGTTTCTTCCGATCAGTTCTGTGCTGCCACAGTAACTGTGCGTGCTTATTTTCAAAAGGCTGCTCCTCGTTAAGGACTTGGGCCAGTCCGCAGGTGATACAGCAATGCTTTGATGATGCAGATACCTGAAACACTTCACAGCTGAGCACATAGAAACTATGATAATGCATAAAATATGCAAGTTTAATTCTATTACATTGTAACATAAACAAACTTAAATACAGTTTAAAATGTGATACAATTTACTTTGGAGGTGTAACCACTGTCCATCTTCCATGTCCCTCCTCCTCCTTAAAAATATTGAAACCAAGAGTTTTGTTACAAACCAGAAAGTCTGTCACTGATTCAGGGACCTGACAGTTTTTTGACAATTATGGAAGCTGCTTGCTAGGTGCTTCCCTGACTCTGCAAACTGGAATGAGCTGGCAGAAAAAGGCCGTTGCAGAGTCTCCCTTGGCAGCTGGATCTCCCCATTGAAAAAGGCTCAGCATCGAAAGCCAATGTCATGTCACTCTCCTTCCAATGACTGCGCAGAGGCAGAGATGGAGCTGATGAAGTGCACAGCTCCCCACTCTTCAAATCTGACAGTGACGTTCAATGAAGCAGACCATGACTGCAGTAATACCACTGCCAAGCCAGTGCTGAACCAGAGAGATGTAACCAGATCCCCTGTGATGAACTTTTTCTTATAGACAGTGCCAGACCAAAGGGTAACTCATATTTTTTGATTGCTACATTTTTTTACAAATGTTTTTACTGACAGATCAGAAAGACAAATGTTGCTATAACCTGATAAAGTAATAACTATAGAAGTTCTCAAAGGGCCAGATGGATGAATTTAGGAGTTGTTGCTGGCACGGTACCCAGATAAGAAATCTATTTACAATTAGATCAAGAAACCTTGAATTTGCTTTACTTTCTCTTTACCCAATGACTGTGTGCAATGCTCCTTTGCTGTACTTGAGCCTGTTGTCCCTGGCTGTCAATAGTCCAGTGGCCACAAGCAGAATAAGAAAACTAAGCACTGCAGGAGCAGCATTCCCATGAGGGAGATTCTTTTTGGGTCCTGCCAATGGACAGTCCTCAGCAACACGGACTTTTCCTTCCAGTTTTACGGGCAAGTGCCTGCACAAGAACCTGGCAAGAGTGTTTTCTTCTCCCTGGTCAGCATTTCTGCTGCCTTTGCCCTGCTAGCCCTGGGCTCCAGAGCCATCAGCCAGGCTTAGGTGCTGGAAGGGCTGGCCCTTAACCTCACTGACACTCAGGAGGATGCACCACTTTCTTTTACTGTCATTTATTTTAATTCTTGGAGTTATACATGTCATTTCTAAGTTCTAGTACCACTACACTTAAAGAAGGTTTTTGATCTGTACCCTTAACTGCTTGAGTTTGATGTATCTTTTGGGAAAAGAAATTGAAGCTATGATTCAATTTGAGAGCAAAATTTTGGTCTTGCAGTTTACTTTTTTTTACATTACGTATTTTTTCCCCTTTTTTATTCTAGTGATTTAAAAAAGCCCACATAACAACTAGTTTTGAAAAACCATGGCAGTGTCAAACAGGTCTACAATTCCGATGTCTTCATTTGGGAACTTTATGGAAAATATATCAGTAAAACCTGACATGAGATCTCAGTGAGATATTACCTATCTTGAACATTAAAATGCTGGCCGATCGACTCCAATGGAATTCACATCAGGTCTCTTAAATGCTTGTATGCTCTGGGAAACACATTTTCTTTTAGTGCTAGGAGATTAGGTACAGACAAAGCAGAAAACCTAAAATATTGTTTTCCGCAAACTGATGAAAGTGATCATCTGAGGTGAAATGTCTGTTATGAAAAATGGAATCACACCCTGGTAATAAAAGAACTTTATTTCCTTCTGAGGTATAATAATAACATTATTTGATTCTCTTTATACATCTTTCATCTAGCAAACTATGAGTTCATATGAAATTTTTGTTCAGAGATTCCTATTGCGTTGGTGAAAGAAGCTGAAAACAAAGTAGAAAAAATCTAGTCTCTATTCCCTGTTCTGTCACAGACTTTTTGCTTAACCTTCAGCTTTTTTCTTTCTGTCAGTCATGCTGTTTTTTGAAATGGAGCCAGAAGAACTTTCATTATCCAAGGAGAAAAGGATTAATATTTGTAAGACATGGAGAGCATAGTTGGAATGTCCTTTACAGAAACAGACAAAAACACAGAGAAAACTTGATTTTTATTCTAGTTACAGCAATTTTGCAATGATGCCATTCTCCTGATTTTAATGGAGTTATTTATGTCAAGAGTTCTATTTAGATGAACTTTTGCAGACAGACCTTGAGTTTTACATCTTTATAAGGCAACAAGAAATGGCTACATGCAGAATTTATCATGCAAAGTGCACATTTCTCTTGCTCAATCCTTATCATCTTGCTGATGTTTTCTTTCCACAGCCAGAAATCCTCTGCCCTGGAAAACCCAGAAATATAACTTGCAAAGCTAGCATATAATAATCTGACAACCAAGCAGCAACAGGAGTAAGTTAATGATATGGGATGAAACTGCTCCTGTAAGGAGGAACCAAGACATATTGCATAACTGAGCAGAGTCACTGGCAGACAGTAGGGAAAGAGATAATTAAATTATTCCTTAATTCCTTCCATATAGACCATTATCAGGCCAATGGGAAAAGCACATCTCTCAGTCCTTTATATGACTCCCCCTGGCTCCTGGAGCAGAATTCCCTCTGTCCCAGCCACTGCTTGTCTAGAAGGATCCAACAGCTCCATGCCATCCTCTGTGAAATACCCCTGGATGGATCTTCTTTCTGCAAAACTCTGCACAAAATTTCCAGTTTAACCTCACATTTCACAGTGTGACATCTGTTCTGAGGACACAGCCATTTACACCACCAGGAATGTGCAGAGAAGTAACAAACTGCTTTCCCTTCCCTGGATTCTCACAGATGCTGCCATCTGGCAGGTATGCCGGTGATACGCATGTGTGGTGATTCATCCCCATTTTCCATTGCCTTCAACAGGACAGACTCGTGTTTTCCAAGAGTCTCTATTTCTGGCACCTATGACCTAAGGGAGATTTTCAAAGGACTAGGTGTGACTGACATATTCATTAGCCATGCTGATCTATCTGGAATTGTTGAGAAGCTGATTGCTTTGAAAATGGTCATTTGTGGTTCTGATGTAACTGCTGATCTTAACCTTGCCTAGGAAGAGACTTGGGCCAGCGTCAGAGGAGCTGGTGCCTGGGAGTGATGAGTAGGGACAACAGCAACTTTCCACTGT
Organism: Burhinus oedicnemus; assembly: GCA_008921705.1. Classification (NCBI taxonomy): domain Eukaryota; kingdom Metazoa; phylum Chordata; class Aves; order Charadriiformes; family Burhinidae; genus Burhinus; species Burhinus oedicnemus. Next base: position 2,690,481 of record VFFE01007008.1, read on the forward strand.
CTCCCTGACATGCTGAGTGTTGCTGCATGTCCTGGGAGAAAACAGAGGAACTGCAGAACAAGCTCTGTTTTTCCCAGCAGTTCCTCCCTGAAAACAGTAGCATCCTTCAGATGGTTAGCCAAGCATTAGGGCTGGGCTGAAGGATTCATGCTGTCTATGTAGGCAGGCCTAGACTTGAGAAAAATAGCTTGTCTTTGCTAGTTAAGCAACAGCATACTTGCTCCTGCTGAACCTTGGTCATTTTACATAATACTGCAATAAACTTTCTGGGTACTTGCACACATCATGAAAAAAAATCTCTCTGCGGAAATACGTTCCAACCAACTCTGCCTCTGTCTTGTAAGAGACAGTAGTTACCTAGCAATAACTATGGTGAGTAGATTCCTACGTGTAGATAAATTGTAGATTTACCTGGGGTGAAATCATGTACATTCAACGGAAATAATTAGTCATTGTTAATTAGGAGGAGTGCCATGCATCAGATTCTTAAATAACCTTCTAAATAGCTAAATTGTGCCTGTTTCTCTCAGCTCCCTCTGAGAGGAATCCCAGTGTAAGTGACAAGTAGTATGTATATGCATCATGCCATACATGTGTATGTAGCAAGAGGTTAAGAAGATCTCTCTTCTCCTCAGCTAACATTTTGCCACGGTAAAGATTGCCCATTGAATTCTTCTATTTGTTTTCTTATTTTGGCTATTTTTTCAAGCCATGTTAATATTTTGTTTTTCACTTTAGTAGTTTCTAAAATACTCATCAACGGCCTCTCAAAAAGCTAACCAGCACCTCCAACTATCCTTTATCTAATAATTTAATGATCCCTTCAAATAATGCCAGTTAGGGCATACCTGTAGCATGTGCTGCAGGACAACACAGCTATACTGAGCTATTCCTGAACAAACTTGTTGCTGCCTTGCATACTCAATTAGATGGCATCCTTGCATCAGGATATCCCATGCAGAGAGTTCAATGGGACACAGCATCCTTTTTATAAACAGGCATTGCTTTAGCCCTATCCTACGTTTCCAGTTCTTCTAATATTCTGCTTTCTAAAGCTCATTTACCACAGTTATGCCGGACTACCTTGCAAAGCTCTTTTGCCCACAGTTTGGTTTGGTTCAAGCCCAAGTGTAGCAAGGTCTCTGCTCTTTCTCTCCCCTCAGAGCCCTAGGTGCTGGCATCCTTCTGCCTGTATGACGAGAAAATAGGCTTATAATGTTTGATGTCCAGAAAAAAACAGCTTACTCAGTCTTTGCTTTGCAAATAAATCTTATTTGCTCTGTTTAATATTTACCAGTGGACATTAACTTAATACTACCCAGCAAAATGAAGAACAGGAAAGAAGCACTGTGAAAAAGAAGTCCAGCACTGTAAGTACTGTATTATACTTTCTTAAAAGTCTTTGAATTCATGTTGTCCGTGATCTCTGCCGTTTATTACACAATATTTAATTCTGAGATGAATTTATTTTGTACAGTAATTGAGAATTATTTTAGCTTCTGGAAACATGTTCTAAATGTTGGAAGCCAGATTCAGTCAGTGATCAGCTCCTACCTATAGTGGCATAATGACTGACAGGATGAGGTCCAAAATGAGTACTCAACAATCAATACCAAGGTGAAGAGCAAAACCTTGCCTCTGCTCCCAGAGGAGTAAATTTAGTCAATGTCCCGATGACTCCAGGTTGATACAGGACTAATGAGAGTAGCGTCCCTATACCTCCAGTGTGCTTAAAGACCAGGCTACTTGCAGCCAAGTGGCCTGGAAGAGAAATTAGTCTCGCTCAAAAGCAGATGTGGGGAATGATGAAAAGAGTACTTACCAGGCCAAAATGAATTACCTCTATTTAGAATGCCTTTCTTTTTTCAGAGTTGATGTTTTTATCCAGCATTTTAGACGTGTTGAGCACAGCTCCCATACTCAGCATTTCCACAGCTTATATCTCCAGTGTTCCATACTGGGCAGCCAGAAAAGGGGGAACCAAGAATTAACAACTCGCCATGAGAAGTTTGATCTAAGAGCTAAACCTGGCATTAGACACACAGCCTGAGGCAGACCCTGGCGCAGAATCCCATGCTCCAGAATAAGTATACAGCTGTTATGAACAACATTCAGATTGTCTGTTTTCCTGCAGGCCACTGCCTACTTCATGTTTTTGAGTTTCCGTTATTTGAGATAATTCAGGTGAGGCACTCTCTGGAGAACATTCTTCTCCAGTATATTTCATGGTTCTTCCCCTGAAAAGGGCAAAAGAGAGACTGTGGGATTATGTAGAATTTGCTTATGTCAGTTAAAGGAAAAGTCATCGAATTGCACATACACAGCAAGGCAGATTCCACTATAGCTTTTCCTAAGCTCTTGAGTCTTGGGCTTTGCAATCTTATGGATAGTTTATGCGCAATAGAGAGGGTCAATAAATTTTATTGATTTATCCTCAATTTGCTGCAACATTTAAGCTAATGTTTTGAAATAATATAGTTCTTGAATTCAGAGCTGTTACACAAGAAATAGAAAGATACAAACAGTTTAAAGGGTGAGCATTTAGATGGATTTTATTCACAGCTATAACTGACATTATCTCTGTATTACTGCAGTGCTTGAAAACCCAAGTCATAACAAGACCATGGGTACTACAGAAACATATCAGCAAAAATCAGTCCCTCTGCCAAAGTACTTACTGAATACATGGGGTCCAATAGGTGAACTCAGCCATGCACCCAAAGGCACTTAGGAGTGCAATGAGGCCATGCTGGTCAGAGGCAAGAACTATTTCAGGCATAATACCTCACAAAAGCCTATACAACATTGATTCTTTCCTGGCAATGCCACATTAATATCATCCTTCCTTTGCCCATTGGTTAGGAACTGATAGAACTGACTAGAAATAACCTACCCAGGAGGCCACGCAGAAGAGTATTTCTAAATAGAGCAGTAATCTAAAGACTGACGTCTGAAAATCAGTATCTAGAATACAAAAAATATTTTTATGCAGGAAAGACAAAATTCTCTAGATCTAAAAGTTGCTGTATTCTTTCTTAACAGAACTGTTCAGAAGGAAAATGAAGTCTGCATTGTATTTGTGTTTGTTGCTTCTTGGACTTCAAGTCCAGGGTCAACATGGGTCCAACCTCAATGAGGGACAGCAGGAACAAAAAATATCCCATTCTCCAGAAGACCATTCCCAGGCTGAAGATGAAAACTTGCCTCATGTCAAGATAGCCCCCAGCAATGTTGACTTCGCATTTAGGTTTTACAAGCAGGTCAGAGAGGAGGCAGGCAACAAGAACATTTTCTTCTCCCCTTTGAGCATCTCCACTGCCTTTGCAATGCTCTCCCTGGGGGCCAGATCAAACACGCTCAATCAGCTGCACAAAGGCCTCGCCTTCAACCTGACAGAGATGGAGGAGCAGGAGATCCATGAGGGATTTCAGCGTGTCCTCCAGCTGCTGAACGACCCTCACCGAGAAGTCCAGTTGAGCATGGGCAATGCCCTGTTCATAGACGATCGACTGAAACTGCTCCAAAAATTTTTGGATGATGTCACAAATTTTTATTATTCTGAAGCTATTTCTAGTAACTTCCAGAATTCTCCAGAGGCTATAAAGGAAATCAATAACTACATAGAAACAAAAACCCATGGGAAAATTGTTGGTTTACTCAAGAGTCTTGATCCAGAAACCGTGATGGTCCTGGTCAACTACATTTTCTTTAAAGGTGAGCGACAAACGTGGGTAGCAGTTATACGCTTAAGCTCTGGAAGTCTTATCCAGATCTAAGAAATGTAATTTTTTTCACGCTGTGAACCTATTCTATCATCTAATTTAAAACATGTCTTTCTACTTTTAAATGACATAAGGAAATATTTGAAAGTCAGGTATGAAAAATCTTTTTCTATATGAGTAAAAGAAACAAAAAAAAAGAAAGAAAGAAAAAAAGAACCTGTAGAAGTACTGATCAATGTTGTATCCATTTTAAGCCAGGTTCAGAGCTGAAAATATTCAGAAGGGATAGGTTTGGGAACTTACAATCATTTGTTGAAAGGCACAGGTGTTTGGCTGTGCAGGACACTGTCAAACACGAATGACACTTGTATGAAAGGAATAAGCCTGGAGCCCGTATAGTGGGTGTCTGTGGAAGTTTTACCATTGCCTTAGCAGGCAAAGGCTCGGGTCTTTTCCATGGCAACCCTCAGCCTATATTTTTCTCGTGTAATTTTTTTTAGAACCATTGAAATGACATAAAGCTTCATGGCCAGGGAACAAGCATCCTTAAACTGAGATAGGCTTGTTGTTGCCTTCACAGTTCAAATACAGCATTTTAAGCATCAAGTAATGTGATATGCCTTTATTAGTCTCTTTTTCAGTTTATTCAATTCTGCACTCATTCCTTTGTCAAAAGGCTACTGGGAAAAACCTTTCAACAATTTGTCCACCAGAGATGATGACTTCTTGTTGGATGCCAAGAATTCTGTTAAGGTCAAAATGATGCATCAAAGCAAAGCCTTTAATATCCATAGGGATGAGAAGATGTCTTGCTGGGTAGTAGAAATCCCATACAAAGGAAACGCTGCTGCATTGTTTGTTCTGCCTGATGAAGGGACAATGAAGCAGGTGGAGGATGCTTTGCTAAAGGAAACAGTGTCTAACTGGATGCAATCACTTAGAAAAAGGTAATCTTTTAACTGCTGCTTTGTTTAAATATTGGGCAGGTCATAACTACTCATCCATGCAAGGTAAAGCTTACAATGCCACAATGAGTTGCTAAGTACAACTCTGAGGAGCAAGCACTGCATATTTTCTTTAACTCAGACAAGGTATTGGGTGATTTCGTACCCAAGGGGAACCCTCTCCTCAGCTCCCCCAGCCACAGCAGTGGGAGTGCTACCAGCTATGAGGATCCTGCACAGCGGTAGATTGCCCTCAGGACCCTGCCTTGAGTAGGAAGGATCCAGTTCAAAAGAAAATACAATTTCTTTTTCTCGAGTCTAGATGATACTTTCCAGCCAGTCACTTTCATAAACCAGCACTCTGTCCCTGCGCCACTGATCAGACTGTGCCTGGTGGGACAGGTACCTCAAATTCTGCTTCTCCAACAAGGGATTTATCACTGTCTTCGAAAGCCAAGCCTTAACTCCACGGGTATTTGGGACGGGTGTAAACCTGCAACATCTATTGCATCAAGGGATCTTGCAATAATAAACTCAAATTTTTCATTTATTTTTGAAAGAAAAATCTACCTGGACCTTCCAAAATTCTCCATCTCCGGCTCCTATGATGTTAAGAGCCTGTTTGAGAAAATGGGTGTGACAGAGGTGTTCAGTGACCAGGCTGATCTCTCCGGAGTGGCAGAAAAAACTCTTCTGAAGGTTTCCAAAGTAAGTAATCAAGAGATTTGTCTGCCTTGCTTACATGAGGGTTTTATCTCCGCAAATAGGCTGATCTCAGTTCTGGAGTGTATTCATGGATCACTGATGGAAAAAAGTTAGGCATTAAATAGCTGTTGCTCCTACACTTTAATATTAAATTGTTTACTGCATAGTGATCCTGCAAATTCACTTGAAAGTCTCTGAAGAAGAAAACAGATCTGGAAAAGATAACAGGAATAATTTCACAGAAAGCTGATGTAAAATAATTAATGCATGACAAGAGTCATAGTTATGACATAAGTCGGGGAATAGTCATTCTTATCCTATGTATACACCTTTCATTACTGTATATCTGAGAACCTCAGAATTTATATGGACAACAGGCTTGTGGGACAGGGATAGCCCCATTTCACAAACAAGAAACTGTCACACAAGTAAGCAAAGTGATTTCCCTAGTGTCTGAGGGAATATATGCCTTGTCTCATGAGGGAAGTGATCCTTTCCCTCTATTCTGCACTTGTGAGACCGCCTCTGGAGTACCACACGTCCAGTTTGGGGCTCTCCAATGCAAGGGAGATGTAGACATACTGGAGCAGAGCGAGTCCAGTGGAGGGTGAGCAGGTTGACCTGTGGCTGGAGAACAGAATGTATGAGGAGAAGCTGGGAGACCTGGAGTTGTTCGGCCAGGAGAAGGGAAGGTGAAGAGGCATTCTTGGTGCTGGCTACAGATACCTATTAGGAAGGTGCAGACAAGAGGGACCCAGACTCTTCTTGCAGGTGCACAATAATAGGACAAAGACAACAGACACAACATAGAAAATGGCAAATTCTTATCAGATATTGTGTAAAAAAATTCACCATGGGGGTGATCAAAAACTAGAATGGGTTACTTAGGCTATGAAATTTCCAGCCTCGGAAATACTCAAACCATGACTGGGTGAGACCCTGAGCAACTTTATCTACTGTCAGAGTTGTAGGGTGGTTTGTTGCATTGGATGACCTCTAGAGGTCCTTCCAACCTATATTATGTAGTGATTTTGTGATTCCTCACACTGAGTAATACCTTATTACATGTGTAAACACCTGGATTACAGATATAGGACAAGTGAATAGAGGAAAGGTAACAAGACCTCATGAGAGGAAATTTCAGATGTGTTCTGGACAATGAAGAAAAAACATGGAGGGCTGACTAAAGACAATGAAATAAGATCACGCGAATTCAGAAATATGAATTTGCTATACCCACCATAGAAAGCCCTGGCAAGTAAAGTCATATCAGTGGATTGCATTACAGAAAGACATCCTATCAAGCCTGTCACTGTTATGTCTTTGTAGAAAGAATTTTTTTACATACACAGAAATTGATGCCAAATGAAAACTTTCTTCTTCTGTGTTAAATACTAAGGACAAAATCTTACTCTGAGAAACAACAGAACAATAAATTTTCTCTATGCTGCTCAATGTCTACAAGCAGCCAAGTTTGACTTTGCCAGTGTTGACAAAAACTCTCCCTGAACTCAGATTGAACTTTGCTTGTCTTAGAAAGGCTGGACATGAGTACCTTTTTCGCACCAGTTCTACATTCATTCAGTGCTTTTTTTAAGAAACTACTTTCTCACAGTGTTAAAGCAAGCGAGTTTGTCCCCAGCTGCTTCTCACTCTTCTGTACCTAGCTTTTAATTTTTCCTTCCCTTGCAGGCAATTCACAAGGCCATGGTGGATGTTAGTGAGAACGGCACAGAGGCTGCTGCAGTGACCGTGATAGAAGCTGTACCAATGTCTGCAGAGATTCCTCCTCCTCCTCACATTAGATTCAACAAGCCCTTCCTGATGATGATTGTTGACAAAAACACCCACAGCATCCTCTTCCTGGGGAAAATTGTGAACCCAGCTATCAAGGAAGACTAGGCCAGAGCGCTTGTACTCCCCAGTGCAGATCAGAGAGCTTGGGCACATCCCAGGGACTTCTTTGCAAAAAAGGACTAGAATTGATCACTAATTAACAAATAAATAAATAAATATTACATGAAGTTATTTTTCACTTACAAACAGACAGTTGGGGACAAGCGTGAGTGGGCCATGTTTACAAAATGACCCAGGCCAAATAGGCAGCCGTGGGATCTTCAACTGACAAACATTTCCCTACCTCACTCACTCCTCACTGGTGCCACAGTTCTTTGCATGCAGATAAACCTTCCTACTCCTCACTGAGAAACTCCCTGTGTCTCCCATTTTCTGATTATCAAGTCCTCAGCTCAGAAACCACAAATGTATCATTTTCAGCTGAGAAACAATCCTTTCCCTCCCTCTCATTCTGCTGTGAATCCCAGAAGTCTCCTTCATCTTTGAAGTCTTTCCAAGACTCAGTGGCTAAGAAGGAAACAAACATAGACCTGTTAAACCTCTCCTCTCCTAGATGGTGGCTGCTCCTGGATAAAGAATAATCCTTTTCCTTCCAGCTTGACAACTGATTCCTACCAGCTCCAAGCCCTTGCTCCCACCTCCACTCCTCATTATTTGCCCCAGATAAGGGGCCCAATTTTTCTAGCAGGGCAAGCAAAAGCTGCACATCATTGCATAAGTCGTCATCCTAAGTGGTCTTGTGCATGTACAGTAAAGCCTGGGCTCCCTAGGAGAACTAGTTGCTGCAAAAACTGTCTTCTGCTTCCAGAAACTGGTGACAGCAGCCTGAGAGGCCATGTCTCTATTGTCCAAAAGCCAGCAAATCATGTTGCCCTCCACCTGCTTCTGCAAGATTAGGCTGATAAGTGCCTCCAAGAGACTCCTCTCCATTAAGCTGATGTTCGGAGTGCAGCAAAGTGACTCTGACACCTTCTTGAACATTGAGTAGGCAGAAGCCAGTGTTTCCAGCAGTGTGATGTGAATGGAGAGCTGTGCTGCAGCAGATTAATTTAGCTTACTGCCAATTATAAATAGAATAGGACAGTAATAAACAAAGACATAATTAAAAACACCTTCCCCCCACCCCTCCCTTCTTCCCAGGTTCAATCTCACTCATAACTCCTCTACCTCCTCCCCTCAGCAGAGCAGGGGAAGGAGGAATAGGGGTATGGGGGTTGTGGTCAGTTTACAATGCTTTGTCTCTGCCACTCCTTTGTCCTCACGATCTTCCCCTGCTCCAGTGTGGTGTCCCTCCCACAGGCGACAGTCCTTCATGAACTGCTCCTGCATCGGTCTTTCCTACAGGGTACAGTCTATCAGGAACAGACTACTCCAGCATGGGCTCCTCTCCATGGCGCCACAGGTCCCTGCCAGGACCCTGCTCCAGTGCGGGCTCTCCACAGGCTGCACTTTACTTCAGGGCACATCCACTTGCTCTGGTGTGGTGTCCTCCTCGGGCAGCGGTGTGGATATCTGCTCCACCACAGTCCTGCATGGGCTGCAAGGGGACAACCTGTCTTACCATGGTCTTCTCCAGGGGCTGCAGGGGAATCTCTGCTCTGGCACCTGGAGCACCTCCTCCCCATGTGTCTGTGGGGCTGCTTCTCTCACATGTTTTTTTACTCCTCCCTCTCACAGTTGCCACACAGGTTTTTTTCTACCATTTCTTAAATATGCTTTCCCCTCTAGGAAGGGATCACCTTGGCTGAGGGGCTCAGCTGTGTCCTGTGGTGGGCCTGTTGGAGCCATCTGGAACCAGCCATGTCCAGCACAGGGCGGCCCCGGCATCTCCTCACAGAGGCCGCCCCGCAGCCCCACTGCCAGCACCTCTGCACAGACACCCGATAGACAGAAAATCAATCCTAAGATAACATTAAGTTCAGTAGGGGTAATGACGTTTAATGGATGGGCAGAACACTGATGGTGCTAATGAACTGTCAGGAGCTGCTGTGAGGATCCCTTCCCAGTGTCATCTCAGCATCAAGAACTAGCGGGCCTCCACGTGCTTTGTAAACACAGCATCAGCCAAGCGGCAGCACCTCCTCCCAGTGTTTCCATCTCAGCTCTGCATTCCCTCTGAGAAGGCGTGGATAATCAAAAATTACCTGAGAGGGCCTGGGGCTCCCTGCTGCTGCTGGAGGCCTTTGGCTTCTGGCTGGGCTGGGTTAGAAATTCTAAATGCTTCTGCCATCATGGCTTGGGTTGGTGTCCTGGTTTGAGCGACACAGGATTTTTTTGTCTTTCAGTAGTTTTACTTTGCAGTAAAGTCTCTTCTAATGCAAGGGAAAACTGCATTTTTAGAAGACTCTAGTGTCAGAATTTGTGAAAATACTTACTTTATAGCCAGCTATTGTATGAAGGTTTCAAGGTCTCAGTGTTTTTGAGTTCATCACATGCAGGGATGAGAAGGAGCAAGACTTGGGAACTTGACCCAAGCTGGCCAACAAGATTATTTTGTATCATGAACGTTACATTCAATTTAATTTAGAAAGTCTGCTGAGGAGTCTCTCCTATTCTGTGCTGGCTGAGATCCTGAGAATTTCTTGCCCCGGTGCCGGAAATCTGAGCCCTTCCCTTCCCCAGAAGCCGTAGCGCTTGCAGTGTCCGACACTGCTGGGAGTGCACTGCTGGGAGTGCAGAGCTTCCTGCTGATAGAATGGGTTGAGCATAATCCTAGTACATTTTATATTGGTATTGGGATCAATATTGGTTCTTTAGGATTATTAATGTTAATAACCTCCTGAAAGGAGGTTGTAGTGAGATGGGACCTGGTCTCTTCTCCCAAGTAATTAGCGATAGGACAAGAGGAAATGGGTTCAAGTTGCACCAGGGGAGGTCTAGGCTGCACATTAGCAAAAATTTGTTCACTGAAAGAGTTATCAAACATTGGAACAGGCTGCCCAGGGAGGTGGTTGAGTCACCATCCCTAGGTGTGTTTAAAAGTCGTGTAGATGTGGTGCTTAGAGACATGGTTTAGTGGTGGACCTGGTAGAGTAGGGTCAATGGTTGGACTAGATGATCTTAAAGGTCTTTTCCAACCTAAACAATCCTATGACTCTATTTAGTCTTATTCTATTAAATCTGTTTATATTTCAGCCCTCAGATTTCCTTGTTTTTTCGCAATTCCCCTTGCCAGGTGGGGATGGGTAATCGAGTGGTAGAATAATTGTCTAAACGACCATAAATTGTTGTGGGTTCTTCAAACCATAACAGTTGGGAAAGCCCTGACAGGTCATACAGATGAGAGAAAACTTTGCTGTGCATATTTGCAGTGAGAGATAGCAGGGCTTTTCATGTGGGCAAGCACAGACCTTTTCCCAGGCAGAAAACCCCAACCTCTAGTCAACCTATTCACACAGACCTAAAGATTTGTTTAGTGTAAAATATTTTCTCTATAATCATCCCCTTGTTTCCAGATTTTAAAGAAAGAAAATCAGCAATGCTTGAAAAATGTTCTATGGAAAATCTTAGTCAGCTACACCTGTCTAACTCGTTTTCTCTCTCAGGAAAATAAAATGAATTGTTTCAGCAGTGTTTGAAGGGGCAAACCTCTGATGCTGGAGCCAGTCCAAGGATTTCAGCTCTGCACAGGGCTGCCAAACTACAAGTCTTCTTATTCACAGCTACTAATACAGCTTGCACAGTCATTGCTCCCCTGCTTTGGGAGTGGTGAGGCTTAGGTGAGCAGTTAACTGTGCAATATTTGGGACAAATTAGAGGGAAGGCAAGAATAAGAGTAAATAGGAAAGTGTTCATACTACCTCATTTCTTTCCACCCCTTCTGCCCACTTCTGCAAAATGAAAACCAGGAACAACCCCAGTCTTTTTGCTTAGTTGTAAATATTAGATAACTGAAATAGATACCTTTGTAAAAATTCTTGATTTTCTTCTTGTCAGAACTGTGAGATTTTCTTACGGAAAATAGTGCAAGTCGACTTAGTGCCCTATGGGTTAAAAGCACTTATTGGAGGGTGGAAAAATTATTTCATCTGAGAGCATAGTTCCCAGCTATGCTTTTGTAACTTCCCTACAACTATAAATAAGAACAACCACTCAAAAAAGTTTTAAAAGGCAGGCCAGTGATTTCTCAAATAAGCAGTTAAGTTTAAAGACTTTGTTGAAGATTTATATGGGTTTTGGAAAGGTTCTTAAAGAGCTGGAAGAGAGCAGGAGTGTTGAGCTGATTTGCTCAGGAATGTTAGCTCCATGACGGAACTAAGGGGAGTATAGCAAGAACATGATGATTTAACAGAAAAAAAGAAAACTTTACAGATGTTCAGAAAGCTTGCCATAAAACCAAAGGCAACACAGTGGACCAGCTGTAGATACCGTGAATCAGCTCTGGCTGAAACTGAAATTCTACCAAGAGGAAAACATATCACCCTGGGCCAAGATAACACTAGCAAACCGCAGAGCCTTCACATTTTTGGAAGCAACATGGAAAGAAGACGGGTGGGAGAGGAAAATCTCTCTGAAGAAGACAAGGAACCCTTGGCCACACTTCAACATCCTTATGCTCCTCACACTTAAGACATACTGACCCAAGGGAGAGAAAACTCAGAGCCAGCACATGGAATGGACTGCCAATGTGCTGCGCCCCTGTGTTATCAGAGGATAACTAGCCTTGCCTCATCCTCCACCAGCATAGTACCTGCAGGTAACCAGCTAAAAACCACAGATATGGATTTCCATCCTTGATGACTTCCCTCGTTAACTGAAATAGTAGCATCTCCCCTTACCATACAGGAATATTGTGCATGCAGGATCTGTAGGCACAATGAGGGGTAAAACCAGACTGCATTAACTTTACAATGTTTTATCTCCATTTTGCATAGATTTTAACAGACAGGTCTCTCTGTGCCTGCATTAAACACCCATCTCTGCTACTTCTGGTATCAAGGCCCTATCTGAGAAAACAGGCATTACTGAAGTTCTGAGAGACAGCAATGCTGTTGCTGGAGTCACAGGGAGCCTGACCTGGCACTGCCTACAGTCAGCCGTAAGTGGAGATGGAGATTATCTGAGCAGTGGTTATGTTTTGTATTTCCAAACCGCCTGACCTGACATCCAGCAAAATTAAGGTTTATGAGCAGCAACAGGGAACGTTGTAGGCGGCAAACTGGCATATTTGAAAAGTAACATATTGCACTTCAAAGTTACTGTGAACTCTCTTGATTTCTCTGAAATGCACCTCTTGAAATAATAACCATAAATAGCCACCAAATCAGAAAGGGTCAGAAAAAAACTCCATGGTTTGCCCTTGGCTAACATAAAATTGTGTGTTAAAAATGTACTACAACAGCTTGTTACATTAGAGTCTTTTTCTCTTCTAGGCCTTTTCAAGTGCCCCTTTTTTGTTGGGTTACAATACCTCTCAGTTTATTGAGGTATCACCTTTACAACTGCCTTGCAAGAAAGGGAATGAATCTGGGGATCTGAGGTCCAGGTGGGTTAAAGGAATTCCACAAGACTGTGGAGAAGCCCAATACACTCAGATTCCTTGCTTGGAGAACTAGGGACTGGGAGCCCACTTGGCATGAGCTATTTCTAGCAACACTTGGAGCTCCTTGGTGTTTGAGAATTTGAGAAAAGAATTTCTCATGAGCCCTTGGGAAAACTGCTGGCTTAGCCAATAGCTATTATATGCACAGTCAAGTGGATTTTTTACCAGCTATATTTCTTTAGAGATGTGGCAGCACAGGCAATGCTGGGGCAGCTTGTAACAAAGGGGCACTGTCAAGTTTTTAGTCTTTTAAAACTGTAACTATCGCTAGCTCTGTTAATGTTTTCCATGAAACTTGTTAGTCTTCATTTTTAAATCTGTGAGTCTTTAGGCAAGTACATCACATTTACATCAAAATTTTGCATGCCTACATGCTGTGTGGAAGTCACTGGGAGCTGTAGATACGCATTGACTGTACTGCACTTGGGTTTGATTTTAAGCATTTAAATATGGCACTGAAAAAGGAAACAGAAATCCACAACTTCTGTCTAATTTGGGAATACAAGCAGTCTTTTGAAACCTCTGCAGGGTCTGTGACATTCACTGCACACACGGTGCCTTTGCATCGCTCTTTGTTCAACTCTCATTCAAGATCAAAGTGCCCAAAACTGAGCACTGTGCATTCTGCTCTGTGAGAGTGCAACCCTGGACATTCACCTTAAGACCAAAAAAAATCAACAGCTGAAGTGTTGTGACTGTTCAGGAAGTGGTAAAGCTGACCCTGATGAAGCAGTTCACATGGAAGAAACAGGTCCCTCCCCAAAATAGCAGATGGCATTAGACCAAGGTTGAGATGCTGGTTCCCTGAATGTCCCTGCTCCCCTACCTCCAGCCCTGCTGAGGTCCACATGTGCACATAGATGGGAAAGGGAGAAAGCAGTATCAGGATTCGTCCTCTCCCTGGCAGGATCAATTTTGAACAATTTAATTTCCCATCTTGCAGGCTGCTTGGTGTAAGGATTTTTGGTAGTCCAAAGCAGTTGTAGGTGGAGGGTGAGTTGTGTGAAAGTCCCCTCGTAACTTTTAAATCAGTTGGATGACATCAACAATTCTAAACTAAAAAAAAGGTATCTTAAATAAAAACTTTGAACGCCTGTCGCTTTCCCACCTAGGTCCCTCTCTCTTGCATTCCATGTGCTATAACAGAAGGAAAGTAAATCAGATAGAAACTAAACATGAGCCAGGTCTCTGGCTTAGCCCTTGAACCACATGTTGTAAGGGTTCAGGGGAAGAATTGTCAGTTGCACCAAGGAAACAGAGGGTTTATTCATTTCTATACTTTTCTAAAAATGAAACAGTTTGCTCTGGAATTGATCTGAAACACATGCAAGGGCCTCAACATAAAACAAACAAACAAAAAAACTTAGAAAAACAATTTAGAAAACTAGCTTTTCTAAAACTGCAGATTTAAAAAAACCCAGTTTCCATTCATTTCATGTTTGCCTTTCACCAGGAATATTATTAGTTAATAAAACTTTCAATGCACCGGTAATTATGGGTACTGCTTGGTGAATCTGGACATCTGGTTACGGGGTAGATATGCCATTGCAGAAATAAGATTTCTGTGGTCAAAAAACATTAAATAACTATCTAAACAGAGATTCATTTGATATTTCCTAATGATTTCTCTTTTGCTTCTTTTAGCTTCATTTTCCACTGTTTCTCAAAAGCCTCGTGAACAAAGAATTTCATTATAAAATGACCTAGGATCATGTTTGGTTTTTCCTCATGGCAAAATATCAGTTAAAGCCCAAATGAGGACCAAACTGAGTAAAAATTACAGTAAGCCTCATGAGCACTGAGTGGCTGCCTGCCTGGGTGGTGAAATCCCATAGACACAGTAAATCTTTTGTTGTTTATTTTACAGAAATGAAAATGAAAGAGGCAGAAGGCCCAGTGGAATGAAATGCTATATAAACACAGAAAAAAATTCATTGGAGTACAAATTTTTATCAGTTGCTATGTTTACATACACTTGAGGCCATAATAGGCCACAACGTATGCCTCAGCAATACAAGTGGACTCTTGATCTCCTGCTTTTCGTACAATACTAAGGGGGCAATGTATTTCTCACTCTCCTTGGAAAAAGCCCTTTTGCCTCTACAGGTCTACTTTCTGAGCCCTTTTGCCTCTAAAGGTCTACTCTGCAAGGGAGAAGTGTTCCTTCCCTAGTTTTACTCAGAGCTGGATGGCATATATGGGATGGAGGTTTATTCTTCCCAGGATATTCCTCCCCATGGGCTCAACATCAAGGTTTGCAGTTCCCTCACAGGTGATAATTTCGGCATCTTGCACTGGTGGGAAGGGGCAGGGGGAACCATTTTCCCCAGAGCGGTCATGTTGAAGGAACCATCATACCCCAACTAAAATAAGACCATTTCCCTCTCTTCATCCTGGGTCAGAGCCTGCTAAATCCTACTCCAGTATGGAAAACTAAAAATCACTCTACTTATCTCCTTCAACACTATAGGAGTAGTCTGTTGGTGAAGTAGTAGTGTTTGGGGGTTCTATGTTCAAGGGAGACTTTTAAGGCGTAATTAGAGAGATTATCTTAATATAGGTTTGTGGATCAGTGAATAGGGAGTTGAAAATAAAGTATTTGTCTGGCAGTACAAATGGAAATTATCATAAAGGGTGAATCAGAAATGGGAGCTGACCTCTTCATAGTGAATGGGAGACAACAGAAAAGATGCAGAGAGTTTGCAGAGAGCTTGGAAACAAAAGAAAAGCAATTACCAATGCAGTAATATCAAAGAAAAGCCAGTGAAATCTTCAAAGGGTCAAAGCCGTGGGTCTGGGTGGGACAAATAGGTATTTGTGAAGCCCAGAGAAAAGAAATGTATGATCCTCATGTTCTGTTTATTTTTTTATTCATGTTCATAGCTGGCCTGGCTGCTGGCTCCAAGTGGCAATGCCAGCTCAGGCTCCAACTGGGTTGACAGAGGCACACAGAGGGTATAAAACCAGCGAGCACAATAATATGGTGGTCAGACTTGGAAACCACAAAGGCTGTGCGAGGGTAGACACTGAATCAAGCATAATTTAGGTCACATTTTTAATATAGCTGAATTCACAATCATTCATGCACATGAACACCCAGATTTCCCAGTCACATCCTGAGCTCACTGTAACTAACAACTCCATGTTCTTCTAACTGAGCATCTGATATAACGCTCTTTACAATGATCTGTGTTCTTAACCAGTAAGTACCATCCTGGCTAACAGTTAACATGCCTACTCCTCTGGGTTGGTCTTCTGGGCTAGACTCCAAGAGTTTTTACCAAACCTTGCACATAGTTTTACTTTCTGTGAACTCTGGGCTGTTTCCTTAAACTCTTCGTCGTGCTGAGCCCTGTGTGATACAAGGATCAAAATTCTTAGGGATGTTTTAGTCACACTAAGTAACTAGCAATATTCAGGGTACTAAACATCTTCATTTGTCAATTTACCACTTAAAGGCTTCTTACTCAGCCTTAGCTGAAGGAAATCTCATCATGACACCATGTTGCTAACTTTGGTCTAAAGGCTTAATTCATCCTCAAGCTGTAAACTAGGAAAAGTTGCTTAAACACTCAGATAGGAAGGAAACTAAAATAGATATGATTTGATATTTGTGATCAGCATAGTGTCTGTCATTATTTTTATTCAAAGAACAGCATAAAATATAGTTGGCTTCTACTTTGACTGTAATTATGATTTTAAATAATCTTAAATTTTCTCTAGATTTTGAAAGGTAACTCTTTGGGAGGTAAATCATTTTATGTTCTTTGACTGAAATATCTCTTTCTAGCAACTAGACACAGGAAAGGGAATAAAAGTGACACTTAGCTTCAAAGGAAGAGGTTGATTTTTCAAGCATGAGATGCAATTTAGAAAAGATATCTCAGGAAGAAATGTTGCATCTGTCACATGCAACTCTTACTATAAATTGTCAGGATTTCCAGGATTTAAGAAGACGACAGCTTTACTTGGTATGTCTGAATTTGGAGCCATGCTGCTGTTGACTTTCCTCTGAAGACTTTGAATCAGACAAGCAGGGGAAGGAGAGTATTTGCTACCAGCCTCTGTCCAAGAGAACCGGTGAGAATCCCATTGCCCTTCGTTTCTGGTATGAACCTTAGGAGACGGCAAGAAACAGCAGAGCCATTGGAAGCCAGGAGTGCTCAGCATGTGCTGGTTTTGCTCTCTTCTGCTGGCATGCATCGGGTATTTATCTGTGTCTAGGAGAGCAATGTTGTCACTGCTTGCTCTACAGCTACTGTAATAACTTTATTTGCTCTGTTTAATGTATAACGGTGTGCTCACTGTTTAAACCTGTTCAAACAACATAAAAACGGTGCAAAAAGCAGTAAAGGTCAGATTAATATGATGGGGTCCTTCTGAAAGTGCTGTGGATACTGTTAGATTTTAGCAGCCAGAAACATTAAACTCACACTAGCTATCTGCGTCATAGATTAACTCATGCATTAGATTAATTCATTCATGCACAGCTGACACTGCTCACTATGGCAATGAAAATCTACCCTGTACAAAAAAGCTCTTCTTTAGCCAGCTAAGAAGGTGGATGAGGTTTTCACTGCTGTGAAAATAATTTTTGAATGAAACTTTTAAAGAAACAGCAATGGGGCAAACATGGATCACTGAGCAGACATTATAGAAAGCTGCAGGATTTTTAGGAAGGACTAGTTCTCATCGTTAGTAGATAACTAGGGTATCTGTTTCTTTGGTATAGAGACAACGGCTCCCTGTACTTGAGCACACAGAGCCTGTCAGAGCACAGGCCTCGTAGCAAGGAATAGATCCAGGGGGTTTCATAGCAGAAAACCTGCAGAGAGAATCAGGAAACTCAAAAGCAAATCTGCAGCTTAATATGAACAGACCCCAAAGCAAACGTCCCACCTCTGGCTGTTGGTGGAGTTGGAGGGGAGGGGTCTGAGTGCCATGAAAGGATTGGTGCCAGCGTGGAGGATGAAGAACAGGGCCTTTTCTGTGCAGGTGACTGAGAGGTGGGGAGGGACTGGGGGGAAGAGGGAGGATAGCCTAAATAGACCACTAAGAAGATAAGGAAGAAATGGTGATGAAAGCATGCTGAGAATGACAACATGGGGCAACAGCAGGACTTCACCATTTGGAAAACACACAGGCAGATTCTCATATCCGGTGTTACTTACATTATCCAGAGAAGGGACCAGAAGAAAGTGAGCACAGTCCTTTTTTGGGGTATGCTGCTGACCAGGCCCCATGTTGCAGCCCGATGTCAACCCCTACCTGACCACCACAGCAAACAGAAAGAACAATGTTCCCCATATAAAGGTGGGGTAGGTGTGAAAACTTGGCTCATCCCAAGTAGCCCCCAGGAACACTAACTTTGTATTACATTCTAAAAGCAGTCCTTAGCAGAGGCAGGTGACAAGGTCTTTTTCTTCTCTCCTTTGAGCCTCTCCATGGTCTTTGCAGTGCTCTCACAGGGACCAAAATTGCCACATGGAGTCAAAGGTTGGAACAGCAAGAGATCCATGAGGGTTTTCAGTGTTTCCTCCAGCTATTGAATGATTGTGACAGCAGTAGATGACCAAGCATCGCTCCTCCACAAGCCTCTGTATGATGCCCAGAGGCTGCACTATGCTAACGGTATTTCTAGAAACTTCCAGAAAACTTCTGAGGCTGAAAATCCGTGATTACCTAGAGATTAAAGAAAAAAAAAGGCAAAATTGTGAAAGATAACTGAGATGGAAACATTTACGGGAAAGAGATGCTTTTCCACCTATGAGACCATGTAACCCTTCCCAGGAAGGCCATCTGACACTGCAGCGGCAGCTCAGGTAAGGGAGAGAGTTTCACCCCCGGGAACACTTTCCTAAGGTTTCTGCTACAGCTGAAGACACCTGCCACAGTCCAGCTTTCACCCACTACCTACCTGCCTAAACACACACAGATGCACACACTGTTGTTCTTCATACTTCTATGTTTTCACATTTTTATTGTGTTCAGACCCAGCAGCCGAATCAATCTTCCTTCTGACCACATTTCTCAGATCCCTTCTTATGTCTAGCTCAGAAGTACCCATCCTAAAACCCTGCGCTCTTCAGGATGAAAAAGGAAAGCTACTTAGCAATAACTGCACTTTTCTGGAAGAATTTTGCATATACACATTCACTTTCCACCGTCTCAATTTCTTTCTTCATATATCATCTGAGTTTGGGATCACTAGCTGAGAAGAACTGAGAGCATACGGCACACTTGACTGTATATATGCTCATGATACACGCAGGACACTGCCACGACAAAAGTCTCAAAAAAGTCTGTGATTGTGCATGGAGACAATACTGGTAGCTGCTTCCTTTACTATTGTTAGCTGAACATCTATAAGTAGCTTTCCACTTTGAGTGACTCCACATAACACTTCTACTGCAGTCATAATTACCTGTGTTTGGACACAGTGTCCTTCAGTCTGGGATAATCAGCTTTGCCTAAAACAGTTCCTATTCCCAACACCTGTGCTGACTGGTCAAAACATGCATGGAAGTTCTGGGTAGCTGATCTGCAAATATTAAAGAACAGAGAGAAAATAGGAAAGAACAGAGCCCTCACTGGTGTCACAATGTGCTGAAACAAACACATGGAAATTCCTGCTGGAGTTCAAGGCGAAAAGGTTGACTTTGTGATATCCTCAATACTTGCAAATGGTACTAGGGTGTTGCACTTAGCAGTTATTCCTTACATATTGAGCTTCTGGCAGGGGACAGACTCAGGTTGTGCAAACGGTGCTTACAGGAAGAAGAGGGTTTTGTCACAGAGGCAGCCCCGTCACCCCAAGCCAGTGCAATGTGGCCACCCTGGAACGGCTGGAAGTGAGTCCAAGAATTAGGAAACTCCCCAGGGAAGCAAATCCTTGTGGCCCACCACCCTTGATTTAAAAGGCAAAAAAAAAAAAAAAGACACGTTGTCCTCAGCCTTTCTCTGCACTGTCTGTGCTACTAAAATTGGATTTGCCTATTTCCTTTAAGTGGAAAACATCCACCAGCCACTGTCCATCACTTCCCTTCACCTTTCTCCCTGCTGCTGCATGGACTGACAGGCACAGCAGCATGGAGAATAGGGATGCACAGCAGCCACTGCAGGTGTCCATCCACTGAAATGCTCTAGACAAATTTACTGTCTGTAACTCCGTTCCTGCCCCTCGTGGTTTGCTTTATGCATAGGCAAAAATAGAAAACAGTATAGGATGGATAAATAGCATCACCAGCAGAGATCCATTCCGCCATCTGTACTGATCATGATAAATGCCTGGCCACTTTTCATTTTCTTTGGCTATTGAGTTGCCAGGTAAGAAGGCACCAGGGATTCAACATGCCTTTACTACAAGGGCAAGGCAGCACTGCATGAACTACAATCCCACTGGTCCTCCTCTCTCTCTATTGCTCACAACTTTGACAGGACAAGAGGAAACGGCCTCAAGTTATGCCAGGGGAGGTTTAGATTGGACATTAGGAAAAAATTCTTCACCAAAAGGGTGATCAAGCATTGGAACAGGCTGCCCAGGGAAATGGTGAAATCACCATCCCTGCAGGTATTTAAAAGACAGGTAGACGTGGTGCTGAGGGATATGGTTTTGTGGTGGTTTTGGCAGTGTTGCGTTCATGGTTGGACCTGATAATTTTAAAGGTCCCTTCCAACCTAGGTGATTCTGTGATTCTAACTCATCAACTGCAGAAATACTACCAACTGGTCATAACCAGGGAGGAGCTGGGATCTTTAACAAAGTGTTAGATTTCAAGTCTAAGGACAAAAGACACTATAAATAACATTCTTTAGACACCTGCAGATTCCACATTGCATTTCATCATATCATGGACTATCTGTGGTTTCTTGTTGGTTTTCTTCCACTTCTATTTTACTGGAAATTTCCCTTCTTGATCCTGACCAGAACCACAGCCTTCTTCCTGCACTCTTTTTGAAAATGTGAATTCAGTTTATTGAACAAATAATTGCATATTTCACCTTCCTAGATCACCCTCCTCCGCTTATACTACCTGAGTCCAAAAGATGCAAGGACTCCTCTGGCTGACTGAGGTGACTGATTTCCATCTCAGACCTGGGACCAGCCGCTCTCTCACACCGATCAATGTTGTTCTCCTTAAACACACCTGCAGAAAGTAGAAAAAAGCAAAACTCGAACAGGTTTCTTAAGAGAAACGCTATTAATAATATTTCATAGGAATTGATTACCAATTTTCCTTGCATCGTGTCATCTATTCCTTGTGCTTTCATGGCATTCAGGAGTTTCAGTCACCAGAAGCAGGACTCAGCTGTTGCTGAAGTGAGTGTGCGTGGGATGGGAACCTTTCCCCTCGGAGGCAGGTTGGTGCCTGTTCATAGCCTTCCGCACCCTTCCCTCATCCCCAGACCTGCCCCCAAGTGAATGAAACACCACGCCAGAGCAGTGCTAACAACCAGTTTCAGATTTGCCCTTTGAATGAAAAACATCGTCAGAAAACCACTTTTCATTTTCTCAGTAAATAAGCTGAAAGGTTCTTCAAGCCATCAGCATGTTTTGTCTGACCCCAGCTGAAAAACTGCGCATTACTGAGCTGGGGGAGGTATTATAAGAGTCAGACAAAATTTGAAAGAAGCTTTTTAAAGTACTTTTCCAGTTCAGAAACTGGCATTTTTCATCTAAAAAGTATTTGGGGAGAATATATTCAGTAGATTCAGCAAAAGCTTCAGGGGTTGCCCTGGGCAACCCGACACAACGTGTTTGGATAAAGACAGGTTTTGATAGGAGGATTTCAACCTGTCAGAGACTCTTCCCTCTTCACCATGCAGCTGACTTCCCTCTAAGTAGAAAGTCCCTCAGCATTTGTGAAAAAAGAAACATAGGCAATATCTACATTATTTGCTGTTCCTCAGGAATTATTATCTCTCTCTGGTCTGGTTAATGTTTATGATATAGTCTGGGTTTATAACACGGTTCAACAGATGAAGGAATATGAAGAACAGCACAAACCCAAAGAGCTCTGCTGCTCTGACCTTCTCCCTGTGCATTGGAAATAATTGACTAGAGCAGGAATAAACGTCTCCAAAAAATGGCCAGATTTAGAAACAGCTACTGTGCACCAGATCTTCCACAAACTGAAACCTTCAGGGGCCCAGAGGGACCACCAGTAGTGATGCCCAGCTGTTCCTTTTGGCTTGCCATCACCTCCATGGCCACAATCTCCCAACAGCTGGTTGAGTTTCTGAGATGGCATAAAGAAAGGTAGAAAGCATAAAGCTAGGAGGCTGAATAAAACCACACAACTCTTCTCAATATAAGCAAAACAAGGTGAACAAAGAAAGAAGGCATGAAAATGCATTATTACTGAAGAAAAGATATTTCAGGCCATTCCTGTTCACCAAAAGACATTGGGTAACTCTTGCCTGCTAATATCAATGCACACTGGGCACTTTTTGGCCAGACTGTGCTGGATGTATCGTGTATGCCCAAGTTACTTGTGGTGATTGTCAAGACCAGCTGGGTCTGTTTGCTACATATCTGTGATCACTATCTTGTAAATAGTAGCAAACAAAACATAATCAGTCAGCTAAAAACCGAGCTAAATCAATGTCAAATTTGCACAGCTGTCTGTTTAGGTATTAGGAAATACAGAAGTTAATGTTGCACTGACAAACACGTCTCAAGACCCCCTGTGCAGGTATCTTTACATTTGCTTTTGGAAAGGCACCTTGTTTTTACCTTGAAAAAATGCTGGATATTGCTTATCTCAAGTATATGAATATGTCTGGTTGGAAGTGAGACTGAGTTCACAGAGTGGAGTTTTTTCCAGCCTGAATCAATAAAACTTAGAGTCCAGACTTAAGAGTTGTGCTGGAAAGACAAAAGTCATGGGTTGCACAGGCAGCTGATAACATGGCAGAGGAATATACAGATGGCAGGATGAGCTGAAGAGAAATGTAAGAAGCATTTTTCCCCAGGACGAGGAAGGCACCCAGTCAAAAGCAAAAACCTTTAATAGAGGGAGATGAATTCCTTCTATCCCTAAAGGCACCAGGGAAAATATGGGAAAACCCTGGTAACAATACGACTAGGGGATGAAGGGATGGAGAACAACCCTGCTGAGAAGGACTTGGGGGTACTGGCAGATGAAAAGCTGGATATGAACTGACAATTTGGACTTGCAGCCTAGAAAGCCAACCATGCCCTGGGCTGCATCAAAACAAGCATGGCCAGCAGGTTGAGGGAGGTGATTCTGCTCTCCTGAGACCCCACCTGCAGTGCTGCATCCAGCTCTGGAGGCCTCAGCACAGGAAAGACATGGACCTGTTGGAGCAGCTTCAGAGGAAGGACACAAAAATGATCAGAGGGATGGAGCACCTCGCTTGTGAGGACAGGCTGAGAGAGTTGGGGTTGTTCAGCCTGGAGAAGAGAAGGCTCTGGGGAGACTATTGTGGCCTTTCAGTACCTAAAAGGGGCCTAGAGGAAAGATGGGGAAAAACTTTTTAGCAGGGCCTGTTGTGATAGGACAAGGGGTAACGGCTTTAAACTAAAAGAGAGGCATTTTAGACCAGATATAAGGAAGAAATTTTTTACACTGAAGGTAGTGAAACACTGGCACATGTTGCCCAGAGAGGTGGTAGATGCCCCATCCCTGGAAACATTCCAGGTCAGGTTGGACGGGGCTCTGAGCAACCTGATCTAGTTGAAGGTGTCCCTGCTCATTGCAGGGGAGTTTGGACTAGATGACCTTTAAAGGTCCCTTCCAATCCAAACTACTCAATGATTCTATGATTTTATGAAAGCAATATCATGTTGGTAGCAAACTCACTCCCCCTCCTGGCCTCCTTGACCCACAGCAAAGTGGAAGCTCAAAAACTCCCGTGTCTATAATGCTCTTTGGCTTCATGGAATCCTTTACTGCTACCATGTCTCCTGCTCAGGAGGCATGAGGCCTCAGGTGTGGGTGATCATCACAAAGATACAGACTAGCCTGACAAAGCACACTGTGTAAGTCAAACAACAATATTTTCTGAAACATTTTCTTCTCCCCATCAGCACTTCCACTGCTTTTGCAGTGTTAGAGTTAGTGTTAGTGTTAGGTAAGACATCTGCCAGGCTGAACTGAATACCAAAAGGCTTTTTCTTTAATTTGCCAGAGTGCTGAGGAGAAGGAGACAAGCAAAAGCTCGTGTCATCTCATTAAGATGTTAAATTATTCATAAAATGTTCTCATAAAATTAAATATGGGAAATGTTATGTTCACAGATAAATGGCTGCAGCTGCTACAGATGTGAAAGTTGTTTATGAATCAGATGCTTTCTCTAGTGACCTTTGGCACTGCACCAAAACTGAGCAGCAGATCAGTAACTACAAAAAGCAGAAAATGCATGAGGAAATCACTGATGAAACCAAAGGTTTTGATCCCATAGACAAAGCAATAATTCTTCTCAACAACATTTTTCTCAATTGTAGGAAGCACAGTGCAAGAATAGTAGGTGCAGGCCTGCCAGGTCTCACTCGCTGATGTCACCCAACTCTCCCAGCTCATGCCCAGCCTCCTCTGGGGTGCCAGGGAGGTCCTGGGGGTACTGTGTGATGCTGCCCCCCACTCAGCAGCACGTGCTGTGAGCAAGGACTCCAGCTCCAGGACTCCTTGGAGGAAAGCACTATCTTCTGAGAGCTTGTGGCCCCTCACAACCCAGCATTTGGAGTCTCTTATGTATAGCCATAAAAATGCTGAGAGTTCTCTAAACCACAGTGTAGTGTGATATACACTCCAGAAACATCAGCCCGTGGCTTTTCAGAGATGCAGGATGCAGTTTTTAGCTGCAGTGTAGTGAATACTGACGAGCATTTATGCACACATGAGTGCAGTCACTCTTTCTCTCAGAAGTGTGGATCTACAGCATGTTTGTAAGCATAGAGAATTAGATATCTTGGCCAATTTTGTTCTATCATTTGCAGCAACAATAGGGTTAAGGTACTTCTAAAAGATCTTAATTTGCAAACATACAAGTATAAATAAGATGGGTATATGGTTCTGAGCTATACCGATGCTATAAATACCAGTAATCCACCTAAAATCTTTGGAAAAGCCTACAGAGTGTCAAATTTCTAATGCTACCTGTAGTCTCAACTTTAAAAGTTTTCACATTTGCCTAAAGATGCTTGAAGCAGGAAAGTTTTTCCCAAGGGAGAGTATGTGGAGTTCTAATGGCTCATCACCTGTTTAAAAGCAATTTAGTGCAAACAATGTTGTAAGTAACTTGTAAAGACAGAGTTATACTCTTCTAAAATTGTTGAGAAATTCATTGAAGAGCTGTTGAAGAATGCATGGGCATTTTACTGTCAGATACCTGCACAGCAAGACCCAGCAGGGTCTTCCCAAAAGAATTCGTAATTCACTGTCATCATGGAGATTTTAGAGCTGTATTGCATACATCTGATAGAATTAAAATCACAGAATTATTAGAATTATATTATATAGAATTATTAGAATTATATTAACTCAGAGGGTTGTGATTAATGGAGCAGTGTCAAGTTGGAGGCCTGTAACCAGTGGTGTCCCCCAGGGGTCAATACTCGGTCCAATCTTGTTCCAATATATTCATCAATGACCTGGATGAGGGGACAGAGTATATCCTCAGCAAGTTTGCTGATGATACCAAACTGGGAGGGGTGGCTGACACTCCAGAGGGCCGTGCTGCCATCCAGCGTGACCTGGACAGGCTGGAGTGCTGGGCAGAGAAGAACCTAATGAGGTTCAACAAGAGCAAGTGTCGGGTCCTGCACCTGGGGAGGAAGAATGCTAGGCACCAATATAGGTTAGGGGTGGACCTGCTGGAAAGCAGCTCTGAGGAGAAGGATCTGGGGGTCCTGGTAGACAGTAAATCACCCGTGAGCCAGCAATGTGCCCTTGTCGCCAGGAAGGCCAATGGAATTCTGGGCTGCATAGGGAAGAGAGTGCCCAGTAGGTCAAGGGAGGTCATTCTCCCCCTCTACTCGGCACTGGTGAGGCCACAACTGGAATATTGTGTACAGTTCTGGGCTCCCCAGTTCAAGCAGGACAGGGAACGACTGGAGAGAGTCCAGCGTAGGGCAACAAAGATGACTGGGGGATTGGAGCACGTCCCTTATGAGGAAAGGCTGAGAGAGCTGGGACTCTTTAGCCTGGAGAAGAGAAGGCTGAGGGGAGACCTTATTCTTGCTTGTCAGTATCTAAAGGGTGGGTTGAAGGAGGATAGAGCCGGACTCTTTTCAGTGGTTCCCAGTGACAGGACGAGGGGCAACAGGCACAATTTGGAACACAGGAAGTTCCATTCAAACCTAAGAAAAAACTTCTTTACGATGAGGGTGACAGATCACTGGTACAGGCTGCCCAGGGAGGTTGTGGAGTCCCCTTCTCTGGAGATTTTCAAGACCCGCCTGGATGCAG
>VFFE01007010.1:7960-38886 GCA_008921705.1 Burhinus oedicnemus
CTTCCCCCCCCCCCCCCCCATATTTTTTCAGCGAGGCAGCAAATGCTAACGGATCAGCTGGGAATTCACAGGAGAGGGAGGATCATGAATATTACAATGAAATTCCAGGGAAAGAGCCTCCCACTGGTGGACTGTTAGACATGCGAATGAAAGTGCAAACAGACCAAAGGGCTAACTGTCTCATACAGTGCAAAAAGCAGTATTGCTTGGTAAGTACATCATCTTCTGGAATAACTATTTGCTGCCTGTTATGGGAATGAATAATAAAGAGTTACTGTGGTGTAAAGCATGGCATTAGCATCAGAACCAGGACCTGGTTATCCTGGGAAAGGGTTTTTTAGGCTAGATTTAATGATGCTTAGTACATAATTGAATCCCAAAGCACTTTCTGAATATTAACTGGCTTGTCCTTAGAGTACTTTTAGGCGACCAAGTAATATTCCCTTGTTCACTCGTTAGCTGTGAGGAGAAAATAGACACAGATTTGAATGGCTTGTCTGAGAGAACATCTGCAAAATCTGGGACCTCCTGGCTCCTCATTCTGTGATCTGATAAATATTTCATCCTGTCCGTTTTGCTCTACAACCTATACATACAACATTAACCGACTGCAATGTACAGACAACATTAATTGCCCCTGGAGTGTTTCAAGAGGCTCTGTTAAATCAGCCACAGCAGCAAAAGATGCATATATCTGTGGCTCTTGTCTGGGATAGTGGGGAATAAAACCCAATGAGTCAGGGAGTAAAACCAGCCGAGTTCAGACTCAGCACAGACTTCGAAGCCTGCTGTGTGAGTTCTTGGAAACACCAGCACTTCCCCACTCAGGGAAGCCAGCACCCCCGCTTTGCTCGGAGGGAGCGCACACAGACGTGCCTGCTGGAATCCAGTTGCTGCTGTCTAAAAGGTGGCTGCTCTCAAGTGTTATTTGTCTGGTGGCAACTGCTCTAGGGTTCCTGTGTGTTCCTGTGCTACCGCTCCATCCATTTTTCGCCTTGTTAACCTCAACCATACTCCACATCTTGGCGGTGGGCCTGGTGGTCTCCTCCCCAACAGTTCTCTAAAAAAGGTGTTTGACTGCATGCTGAGTTTGCATTCAAAGCTCCCCAGAGTTGTTGCAGGGAAGTTCCTCTGCAACATGTAAATGCAAATGCCTTTTTTCCATGGGGTATTACTTTTAGTTTTTCTTTTCAGTTCTGATGACCTTCCAGTGCTGTTCAGACAACTTGGTGAACATTTCACTTTCAAACCATGATGGCTGTAGTTATTGCTCCTTGTTTTTATTGCAAGGGACATTTATAAGAAAATCTGAACTTTATTACCTAGGAGTTATACTGTATATGCTAAACCTTAGACAGATAACTGGGCAGTTAACAGTCTCTGTGAGGTTGGAGTATGTCCAGACATGACATCCTGTAGAAAGAAGAGTATCAGCATGAAATATTATTTGAGGAGACACGAGTTTTTTGGTGAAGAGGATATGTTTAGTTACCTGTATCCAAATTAACTGGTGCATAGATATTTTAAAGTTACCTGAGGTTTATAAGGGGCTACTTTATGTGACTGTTTTTACAATTTTTCTACAGACAGGCAGCCCGACATTCATCAATATATACGAAAATTGCCCAGAAGAAAACAAAACTGTGGGTATGTACTCTGTTTTCCTTGTCATGTACATGCAGAATTAACCAAGGCAGGCTGCCTGGAAAAGCTGCCCCTTGGCTTTCAATACAGTGGTGAAAAGTGTTCTACTTAGTGGGTCATTTCTAGTTCCCTAGACGAAGGGCAGACAAAAAAGCCTTACAGCTTTTCTAAAGGCCACTAATCTATCTTCATATCTGCTGGCAGACTTACTCGTTTTACTTGTCCTGATACTGTACAGTAGCTTTTGGGTTTTTTTTTATTCTCTTTCACACTCCTTGTTGTTTTATTCCCTTTCATACCCTTTGAAAAAGGAAGCTACCTCGTTGCTTACCAAGTCTCTGAAAATACCTCTTCCCCCTACAAATGCTCGATGAGATCCAAACCATCAGCATCGGGTGGTTGTTCCAACGGAGCGTGTGCCCTTTGCTCCAGCGTCACTAGCTGCTCAGTGTGACTGTGCTCTTCCCCTGCCTTGGGCGGCTTTGTGCCCGAGATCAATTTGCCTTTAGCAAAATCTGCTCTTTGGGACCCCAGGAGATCACCAGCCTCTGGACTTCCCTTGCCACAGCTGGTGCCCTGAGCACATTTCCTCAGCTCATCCCTTTCACTGCCCAGTGAGGTCCTTCTTGAATTCCCACCTGCACTGCTCTAAAGTGATCCATTATGCTGTCTGCAGGGGATAATTCAGTTTCTTGTGTTATTTTTGATTTAAGGAAAGGAGAATCAAATGGTTTCTACAAAGAGAGGGTGAACAAATAAAAGAATGAATGAATAGATCTATGAATAAAACGTTTGCTAAAGAGCAAAAATATGTGTGCTATTTGGCTAGCTAGAGTGCTATTATTTTCATACCCTGCAGGGGATCTGTTAGCCTGTTCCTAGGCTTGGATCCGAACCTGACAGATGTGGCTTTGGCTCTCCAGGCAGAGCCACAAAGCGCCAACCTCCTCCATCTTCCCTGCTCCACCAGAATAGCGAGAGAGAAAACTGTTCAGCTTCCCACAAGCTTTTTTTGTGGTGCAGATGGGAAGGAAAGGGTTTTGCAACAAACAACGTATATGGCTTGTGTCTCTGTAGAGTCATATGTATTAATTTCTCTTCAATCAGTGGGGGGTTTACTGCTGACATTGATTGAAGCAGAACTGAACCAGTGCGGAACATTTTTGAAAACTTCGTTCTAACTCATTTGGGATAGCGTACCTTGTGCCTTCTAGCCATAAGGAAAAATGAGTTAATCTGCCAATTTTTCTTTTCCTTATGAATTACTTTAGTGGGATATATAAGAACAACAATGTTCCTATTTCATCTTTTACAGTTATTTTAACTTGAGTTTAAAAAAAAAGAAGGAAATCTGTGCATACTATATACTAATTGCAGGTAACTGTGGTGAAAGATCACAGAAGACAAAAAAAGAGGCAACATTATTGAAGCCTGCCTACAAACCAGATCTTTTTGATGATCCGTGTTACATCAACACACAGACCCTGCAGTCCGCAGTCTGTACAGCCCGCAGTACAGCACCAACACAGACCCATGGAAGCCCACTGCGTCAGGCCAGTAGGTTCCCATTGCAATACCGTGTCTTTCTAAGCCATGAAAAGAGGGAGTCTTGTCAGCTGTGTGCATGGAGAAAGATTTTGGTTTCCCCATAAGAAATATCAAAAAGATGGGGGGAAGAAATCCTCCCTGGCTGTTTTTTTTGATTGTTAAATTCAAGACAAAGGGGATTAAAGATTAAAAGTAGTGACCGTAAGCAAGCAAAATAACCCTTCATCTTCTGTAGCTGGTTGATGACAATAAATAGTGTCACATTTTCCACAAGTGATAATAAGCAAGTCTTTAAGATGATATGAAAGCTCGGGACTGCACCATACCTCAAGGAAGAAGGTTCTCCTGTTTGCTCAAGATCTTAACCACTCTAAGGTGGAAGTGGCCTCAGATGCCTTTGCTTCATGGGCAGTAGCATGCAAGGTCAAAGTGGGATCATTTTGACCATCTTTTCTTAATTCTTGCACAAGTGACGGTTGAATCTCATCCAATAATTTCTAAATCAAACATTTTGATCAGTAGTATCTATTAAATATATGTCAAATTAAGTCTTGATTTACAGACCCAAAGTGGTGGATATCCATTAAGTGACTATACAGTTGCTACTGATTGTCCTCATTATTGAAAATAACTTTATTAGCTTTGCCTCTTATGGCTTCCCACTGAGTGTCTTCTCTGTCAGAGTTGGCTTCATACAAGAAAGTGGGCAAAGGACTGGACAGAACTACAGTAAAGGAAATCTGTGACCATTGAGACATTTCCAACCCAGCACTGTATTATGTTCTAAAAGGAACTGGTCATATCCTCAGGAGCCTTAGATTGCACAATTCCACTGAAGAAGTGGTATCCTCTTATTTTCCTTAGAAAAATCCTCCCTGTGAATCATTTGCAGTCTGACTGGCTATATCCCAAACCACCCAGTTTTGTTAGTACATTCAGTAATTGTTCGTTTTTACACAGCAGATGCATCATGCTGTAATCCTTCCCTTCTGGCTACGTTGGCCATGTTGTCTTACATTCCTGCACATAGCTAGAGCCACTCAGCATGACTCTCCCCATGATCCGTGACAATCTCTTTAGAGGTTATTAAGGAAGAAGGAAAAACTAGATCTTTAAAAAAAAAAAAAGTGGCTAAAACCCAACAAAAATCTTGTTTTTACAGGGAAGATTTGACTTTTTAATACAACCAAAAAAATACAAACCTAAAACAGTAGAGCATCAGAAAAATTCCTGTCTCCAGTCCCTGTTGCCTAGGCGACCCAAGGCTTTCCCATCTAAGGTATGGGAGGAAATGGTGTGGTAATTTTACCTAATGCACTGGAGGGTTGTGAGCATTCATGTGTGCATATTATTACAGTCTGTAAGGTTGGCTTGATCACAGCTTCAAGACTGAACCATTTGAATTTGTTTAAAGCTATAAAAAATATCATCTTGCATCCTTTTAGGATGAAATTCTAGGCGAAGTGTCCAGTACGTTCCCTTTAATTTAATTTTAGAGTTACCGGAAGATGTTCAGCAGAGTGCCACAAGCAACACAGCTGGTCTGGGTGTTCTGCCACAAATAAAGCAACAGCTAAAGAATGAAGATTGTTACCATGGCAAATTAAACAGGAAAGCAGCAGAGAGCCTCTTAGTCAACGATGGGGATTTTCTGGTGCGAGAGAGCACAACGTCACCTGGTCAGTATGTCCTCAGTGGACTTCAGGGAGGGCAAGCAAAGCATCTGCTCTTGGTGGATCCTGAGGGCAAGGTATGAACAGTTCATATACTGAAATTTCAGGGCTGCTCAGATATTTCAGTCAAAATGCATGGATGCATTCCAGGAAGTGGAACTGATCTGATTCCCTCCAGGTTAATTTAAATTTAGCCAGTGACTTCAGTAGGTTTGAGAGTTCAATTTAAGAACTTATAAGCATGGTACTTTTAAGTGCCATGGAAATAGAATTGAGGTCCTTAATTATTGTTAGTATTGTAATTAGTGTATACACTTAGTATGTCCTTTGAGTTGTTACTATATTGCTAGAAAAATAACCCTAACATTAAATAATGGAATTGATTAGTAACACACTTCCGAATCATAGAATAGTTTGGGTTGGAAGGGACCTTTAAAGGCCATCTAGTCCAACCCTCCTGCAATGAGCAGGGACATCTTCAACTAGATCAGGTTGCTCAGAGCCCCGTCCAGCCTGACCTTGAATGTTTCCAGGGATGGGGCATCTACCACCTCTCTGGGCAACCTGGCCAGTGTTTCACCACCCGCACTGTAAAAAATTTCTCCCTTAAATCTAGTCTAAATCTACTCTCTTTTAGTTTAAGACCATTACCCCTTGTCCTATTGCAACAGGCCCTGCTAAAAAGTTTGTCCCCATCTTTCTTATAAGCCCCCTTTAAAGTACTGAAAGGCCACAATAAGGTCTCCCCAGGGCCTTCTCTCCTCCAGACTGAACAACCCCAACTCTCTCAGCACGTCCTCATAGGAGAGGTGCTCCAGCCCTCTGATCATTTTTGTGGCCCTCCTCTGGACCCACTCCAACAGGTCCATGTCCTTCTTATGTTGG
Source organism: Burhinus oedicnemus (assembly GCA_008921705.1). NCBI lineage: Eukaryota > Metazoa > Chordata > Aves > Charadriiformes > Burhinidae > Burhinus > Burhinus oedicnemus. The sequence continues at coordinate 13,711 of VFFE01007010.1, forward strand.
GGGCCCCAGGGCTGGATGCAGTACTCCAGGTGGGGTCTCACCAGGGCGGAGTAGAGGGGCAGAATCACCTCCCTTGACCTGCTGGCCATGCTGCTTTTGATGCAGCCCAGGATACGGTTGGTGTTCTGGGCTGCAAGCACACATTGTCGGCTCACATCTAGCTTTTCATCCACCAGTACCCCCAAGTCCTTCTCAGCAGGGCTGCTCTCAATCCCTTCATCCCCCAGCCTGTATTGATACTGGGGGTTGCCCTGACCCATGTGCAGGACCCTGCAGTTGGCCTTGTTGAACCTCATGAGGTTCACACAGGCCCACTTCTTGAGCTTGCCCAGGTCCCTCTGGATGGCATCCCATCCTTCAGGTGTGTCGACCGCACCACTCAGCTTGGTGTCATCTGCAAATTTGCTGAGGGCACACTCAATCCCACTGTCTATGTCATTGATGAAGATATTAAACAGCACTGGTCCCAATACAGACGCCTGAGGGACTCCACTTGTCACCAATCTCCATCTGGACATTGAGCCATTGACCACTACCCTCTGGATGTGACCATCCAACTAATTCCTCATCCACTGAACAGTCCACCCATCAAATCCATATGTCTCCAATTTAGAGAGAAGAATGTTGTGGGGGACAGTGTCAAAGGCTTCACAGAAGTCCAGATAGATGACATACATAGCTCTTCCCTTGTCCACTGATGTAGTCACTCCATCATAGAAGGCCACTAGGTTCATCAGGCAGGACTTGCCCTCGGTGAAGGGACAGAGAAATCTTTTTCTGGATACAGAAAAGGTAGAGCTGGTTTGTTGTCACTTCAATTCTACTTGCTTCTCCTCAGGGCTAGAAGAGCACTCTTCAGTGACAACTCTCAGAGGAGAGAGTAAATCAGAAAAGTAATCCTCGGTGGGATTTAGGGAAAAATATCTCTCTTCTGTGGAGAAAATGGTTACTTCATTCCCCTTAGCAGAATCAGCCCAGTTCTACATACAGTCTCTTTAACTTGGTCCTCTGCTTTTCATGTCAGCTAATGGTAGGTCAAAGGCTAGGTCTCAATTACTGTCTACAGCCTAATGATCCTGCTCCAGTGAGTTCAGAGGCATAAATGCCTTTTGACTTCAATGCACTAGGCTCATGTCCAACCAGTTACAAGTACAATTTAACAATAAATACATTCTTTTGCTTCTTTCATTAGGTGAGAACCAAAGACCATATATTTGATAGTGTGGGTCATCTTATTCAGTATCACATGGAAAATAATTTGCCAATCATCTCTTCTGGAAGCGAAGTGAGCTTGAAGCAGCCTGTAAGGAAAGAGAGTAATGTGGGACACCTGCAATATCACAAATAATCCCTTGGATCTCACAAATCCCAAGAAAAATCATATCTGAAAACTGTACTGAGAACTTTCTATTACGAAGACAATTCAAAAAAGTAGACTGCACTTTCTGCTGCTGTTCCAGAAGATACCCTTTTGTGTGTGTATGTATGAATATATGTATATGTGTATATCTATGTAGATCTATAGAGATCAACAAGCATAGTTACATAGATATATGTAATCTTAACTAAGTTACACCTTCAGAATGTGAGATTCATTTGTGAGAAGGTATTTTAGACATGCACAAATGTCACTTTCAAGGTCATACTGAATCAGTAACTATTTAAAAGCACAATTAAACCTCTACATGCAAAAGCTCACTTGAACGAACTGCTGGAACATTAGTACGTGCCTTTTAGCATAGAATTATTGGAAACCAATATTATTTATACTGAATTAGTTTTGGGTGGGTAAACAAACATGTCTAAGCTTTTAACTATTTGCCAAAACAAATATAATTTCAATATTACTAAAATGCCATCTGCTTTCGATAGACACTAACAATTTCATTTTGCTTGTAACAGCACTTTACTAGCAAGTAATGTTTGAAATGAATAGCATTCACAATTCAGAAAGGTTGTCCGGTTTCTTAATCATTTTTTATCACTGACTACTCAAAGATTTGAGATTATGCAACATTTACAAAGTTGAAATTAATATATGTAATATAATTTTGGAATAGAACTTGTTAAAGGACAAGCATGCTAGATCCTAATATTTTTGTCTTGCATATGATTTTACTATCATTACGCATTAATACTGGAGACATCTCTTTTTAAAGGTAGGCTAAATATATTTTCATTGATTACATAGTTGTGTACAAACTAGAGAAGCTGAACAAAACTAATGATACATTTTGAGAGAAAACTATCTAAAAGACTGTTTGAACTTTGCATGTGCCCTTATTCAGTGTCCTTTCCAAAACAAGATATGGTTTTCCCATTCTTCACGTAGAGTCCATTTGTTCCTAAACATGGAAAAAAGTCTTTTAAAGGAAACCTATGAATTGTTTTGCCACAATAAATACTCTAAATACGAACAATCCTATATTCAGAGCTAACAGTGATTTCTTGGGCTTCCTGTTGAAGAAACAGTGATTTAATAAGTAACTGAGGAAAGGTGGGGGGGATCTGGAGAATGAACTGGTAGCCCAGGTGATGGCCTGAGAAAGTTGTCCCTTTAAGATAAGCAATGTCTTCTGGCATAAGCAGGGACGTTCCTTCTGTCTCCCAGCCTACCAGCTCAGTTCCATAAGGCAGACAATTGTTGTGGAGTTCAGCAGTTGCTGGAAGACTTGACTATAAAAAAAAATACATTCTGTTCTTTTGCCTGTGTTTGTGTTAAATGGGACACTATAGCAAGAGCTCTTTAGAAAACAAGAGGGGTCATATACAAATAAAATTACTGAATACAAAAGATTTCTTGAAGGGGAAAATATGATGTAAAGAGCCACACTTAGAGCTGGCTACAAAACATCTTTATTCTTATCCTCAGCTAATAGGCATAAAATATATTTCATTCCTTGATAATAACATGATTAAAATACTCAATTACATATACTGAAGCAGTGAATTTGTAGTTGATTTCCTTGCTAATAGTCTGGCATTATTGATACCTCAAGCCTTCAGACTAGAAGCTCAGGCTTATGCCTGTTCTATCCTATGCAAGGTTTTCACCTGTGAAGAAGGCCCCCAGTGAGAGTGCATGCTCAAGCTTTGTGCCACTGCAAGGATAGTTGTCAAGAAACTGTAACTGGAATATTAAATCCCTGTGTAGTATCCTTTCTATTCTCACATCTTCCCAAACTTCATAATGTGCTTGATATGACTTTATTGAGCAAAGAATGAAGCAAAAATAACTACTTTGCTGGCATGTCAAGGGGAGAGACAGACCTGCATAGCGCAGTTTTGATTTTTGCATCAAAGCTGAGATTTATGACAGGTCATAGAAGGTAAATGTGGAGAACTCCATCTCTATTTTTAGTACAAATCAAAGCTACTTGGGACTAGAATAATACTGTTTGGAGATGTGATAGCATGAGATCAAAGTTATATGACTTTTCTAGTTGAGATGCTGACTTAGGGACAGTTTTCACTTCACCAGTTTTCACTTTACCAATGCATAAAAACATCCAGAGCCAGCATGTGATGTTTGGATCATAGTATGACACAGTCTAAGTCTCCTTCTTTGAATATCACTAACTTAAACAGAAGACAGACCAGAATCTTTGTTTTGTTGCTCCTGCATCTTCTGTGTGTGTCTGAAGCAAAATTGTGAAGGAAAAAGGGAAGAAAAGGGAGACAATTGGGTGCTAGTGCAATAAACAAATATATCAAAATCTAATTACAGATACAATTCGAACACGACACATCCATGCATTGCAGACAACAGACATTTTCCTAGAATAAATTACATTCATTCTTCTGGAGCCGGAACTAGGAACTCAGTTTTTGGTTTCTAACATTTATGCGCCTTCATTTAGTTAATGCTGCTTTTAGCCTCTGTGGACCAGCCATCTCACATAAGTACGCTATTGGCTCCTGTGTGGAAGTCTTAGAAGAAGTAACTATGCTAAAAAGTTACCTGAATTTTGGAAAGTTTTCTAAAATACTGTTCTTGAGAAAGTTAGTATGAATTGTCAGGTATAGACTTTTGTTTGTTTGTTTGTTTTAAATCATTTCATCACTGTGAAAATGCTGAGGAGAATTGGTTAATCTCTGTTCTAATGGTTAGTAGAACTCCCTGGGAAAAATAGCTGATTTTGCCGATAATGTCATATTTACAAGGCATAGCATGTTTGTTCTTTTTCAAAGCTCCTACAAATTTCTCTGCAACACATCAACACACATCTGTGTCCTTCTATCAGTAAAAAACGTGTTAACAAATGACCCAAACACCTCTCTCCTCCTACAGCTGCCATTTTCTGCTGCTAGGGCAGGCAGGCAGCATTGTTCCTGCTGAGGGCAAGTGTCACCAGATGGAGCTATTACCTATCTTCCTCATCTCTGAACAAACACTCATTGTTCGAAAAGCCTTATTTTTTTTTTCCGAATGCTTGCTACAGGCAGTTCTGTGGAAGGCGTTTGTTCGCTCGGAGAAACTTTTTAATTTTTTTAAGCAGATGAAAGGTCGAAGCAGCGCGGCTCGCTGAGCACTTGGCCCCCTGAGGAAGGCTGCCTGGGAAGCCCGCCCGTGTGGGGCCTGGCTGCTCCCGTGGGGCCTCACCGGGCGAAGGCCGAGTCCCTCTGAAGGGTCTCCTCGTGTGCAGCTCGGACACCGTGCGCCATGGCCGCTCTGTCAGCCGGGCCGCAGTGCGGCGACAGGCAGCTCCCTCAGGGGCGGCTCTTGTGTGAGGCGAGAACCGCCCCCCCTCCCAGGCCACGCAGCGGGTCTAGAACGAAACATGCTCGTGCCACCCTGTCACCTTTCATCACAACGCTGTCGTGAGAACCAGTCGTCCCCCCGCCCCCTGTCCCTTGACGTCATCCCGTCGGGCGGTGACCTCACGAGTGCGCCCCTCCGAGGGCGCCATCGCGCGTTGCCAGGCAACCGCCACGTCTCGCTTGCGAGATGGCGCCCCCGCCACCTGCGCCGAACGCTCTGCGCGCGCGCGCTCGCAGCGTCACGGGGAGACCCCACCCCTCCGGAAAACGTCCACAGCCATTGGTCACCGCTTAGCCAATCAGGTAGCCAGACATGTTCCCGCTGCCATGCGCGCCTGCTTTCAAACAGTCAGAGGGGGCGGGCTTGCAGCGCAACCGAGCGCGACTGGGGCGGGGCGAGCGCGTCCCGCCCTCCCACCCCCCGACCTTCTTGCGCAGCGAGGGGCTGCTGCGGCCGCCGGTTGGCGCTTGCAGCTGTCAGTCAGGGCGGCGGGCGCAGGCGTTCGGTTGTCATGCGGAAGAGCGGCGGCCGCGCCTTTGTTGTGCCCGGTGGAGGCGGGCGGCCGTGGTGCTTCAGGTGAGTCTCGGTGCCCGGGACTGCGCTCTGCCACCTCCTCCTGCTCCGCAGAGGCCCGGGAGAAGCCGGCCGAGGAGGCCCTGGCGGGAGATGCTTCCCCAGCTGCTGTGAGGGGTCTGAGGCGGCGGCTGACGAACTCCCCCCTTCCCGCCGCTCCGTGACCGATGGTGGCTCTTACAGGCCGTGAGCCGGTGAACCGGGGCTGTATCCTTTCGTCCGGTTGCCTCAACTGGTGGGGCTGGGAAGGGCTTTAAGGAAAGAGGAGGCGGCGGCGTCGGGAGGGCAGGTGGCCGTATGGAGCCCATGGGGGTTTGGGGGAAGGCGGCTGCGCGGCACCAGCATCGCTCTGTGAGAGGCGTTGTTGCAGACGGTCACACTGTGGGAGCTGGTATTTTAGGGAATGCACAGAGACAGGTACTTGTTTGTTAGGACTTCTGCTAACTGCATCAGAGAGTTTCCTTGAGTACTGGGTCCTTTAAACGTAATGAAGTAAATGACGCGTTATGTCTTTTAACGTGAGAATAATGCTTTTGTAAAGCTTACTTTATACTGAGTGAAGACATCAGCATGTGCTACGCCTGTATGCCCAAAGAATGTGCCATTCTGTGAAATCTTCATCAATCACTTCTCGTTCATAGCTGCCTGTCAGGAGTATCCCCTCATCAGGGAGTAACTTAGCTGCAACCACGTGTGGGCCAGCACATGCACACTGCAGCTTACTGTGAACTCACTGCTCAGCGTAGACAAGTCCTTGGGAATCTGAGTCTGTTCATTCAGCAGTCAAATCTGGAACTGACATGATACTTTTCCTATTTTTCTTATCAGAGCTGTTATCCAAATGCGCAAGCAGCAGCATATTTTCAGTATTTAGTACAAAACGTAGTTATTTTCCAGAAATAAATGAAGCAAGATTTAAAAGATGACCTAACTATCAACATATATCACAGCATATGTATAACATAGTGTTAGAACTTGAAGAAAATAATGTCTGGTTGTAAGTGAACTTCAGTAATTTCCTAATGTCAGCATATGAAAAGCCCAAATAATCTCTTTTAAATGCTAAATTCTTAGAAGTGAGTAGCATAGGATATACTGAGAAAGAAAACCTCAAGTGAATGATGTAGCTAACGTGCAATGTTTGTTTCAAAAATACGTTTTTGTGTATGTTTGGCTGTTTAATTCAGGAAATTAGGGTGGTACTCTTTGGTTCCCCCTCCCCCACTTTGCTCATGTGTGATGTTTTCCTGTTTTGTGATAGGTTTGCTGGATACTCAAAAACATTATTAGAAAACAATGTCCCTTGACTTTGATAGTGGAGCTCTACAAACTCAACATGAAGATGAAGACTATGACCAAGAGGATTTTGCAAGAGAACAAGAGGTGAAAAAGAACAAATTATTTAATCTGAAGCCTTGTGTATTTAGCTGCTTCGCATTTTTCTCTTAAGTGTTTAGAAAAAAAAAAAGTTTTATGCTGTCTTTGGTAAGAGCAAAGCAGAATGCAGACTGCTTTGCAAGAGTGGCATAAAAAGTAGGGAGATACTGAGATGCTGCATCTTAAGAGCCTTGCGATGTCACACGTAGTGGCTGGAAGACTGTTACTCCTTGCCTATGCAGTAGATCAAATGCAAAGGGCTGTTGTCACCTATATTTTGTATTTCTTGACAGCTTTTTCACTTATTACAAATACTTAGAAAGCAACAGCTCTCTTATACTTGAATATTTGGTTAGCTTAGAAAAGAATGAGGAATAATTATAATCAGAATTTTAAAATTCTGATTATAAATCACGTACTTTAATCTCTAGAAAATTAGATTCAAATGTTTTGGGGTTTGGGTTTTTTTTGAGTTGAAATACTTTGGATGTTTCTGTTCTTTTTATTTCATAAAGAGAATTGGCAAGATGTGTGTTTAACATGGATGTGCGTAATGGTTTCTTACAGGGTGGTAAATCATGTTTGTGTCAAATAACCTCCCTAATACATACCTCAGGAATCACTGTCTAGAATGTAGGTAATGTAAAGACAAATGTTCAAAAAAATGTGTAGTAGAACAATAGCTGTTCAACTCAGAAAGGTGCTATTGCAAACACTGTAGGGAATCTCATGTCTGTTCCAAAACTTTCTACCCAGATAAAGAATGTTGTGCTTGTGAAGGAGAACAAGTAGTGAAATAATTGTAGGGTTATTACAGTGAGTGAGCAAGAGAGCACATTAACAGGATTACAAGTTCACAGTGTTGAGGGGAACATCTTTTCTATAAGGAGAGACTGAGGAGCTGGGGCTGTTTAATCTGGAGAAGAGAAGGTTCAGGGGAATCTCATCAATGTGTATAAACACCAGAAGGGAGGATGTAAAGACATGCATCCAGGCTCTTTTTAGTGGTGTCCAGTGACAGGACAAGAGGCAACAAGGGCACAAAGCAAGCAACCTCTTCGGAATAAGTTAGTGATAATCCTTGTAGGTCATGCATATTTGAACTGGGGCAAAGTGGGGTTCATAAAACTACATGTTGTTGATACTGCAGTGTGATGTGACTTTTAACTTGCAGAAAGGCAGCTAAAACACAGGCTTTGCTGTGTTCCCTGGTCAAGATGTAATCCAAGACTTTTTGCACTAGTTTAAGTTTTCTGCCACAGCAAATCAAGTGGTTCTTTTTTTCTTGAAAATGGGAGATCTGCATGGTAGGAGAGTGCTTTGACACTAACTTAAGAATTGGGTAACCCTTATCCAGGTCTGGAGGCTTGTGCTAGCTAACCTGGTAGGCTAAGCTCAGTTTAAATGTGAACTCTCATGACGATGTTTTGTGAACTGTATATGCACTGCTTTCTCTTGACTTTAAGTTTCCGAAGCAGTGCAAGACCAGTGAAACCTATGGTGCTTGAGTATGTCCTTGGTTGCAAGTAGGGCAAAGGAAAGGGGATCTTCAGTGAATGAGGATGCCTTTCCTTTCCTGCTTCCCGGAGCTGAGATCTAATAAATCTAGAGAGTGCCCTAATGATAGGGAAACTTCTTCATGCCACTAGTGAATTTCTAGGAGCAAACTTCTGGTGCTCTGTCATTCTGTAGACATTTAGAAAAGTTGTCCTTAACTTCTCACCTATCCTTCGGTCTTAGAGAGTACCTCAAATAGCATCTGAGGAAACATGATATCTTTAAGATAAACTTTTTGTAGATGATAGTCTTTGTTTTGTGGGTATTCTTTGTTTTTTTAACAAAGAAAAGCTACTAAGGTATTTAGCATGGGGCAGCTAATGTTTCTGCCCTTACTAACACATGCTTTGAGAGTTTGGAGAAAAACATGGTTAGGGGCCAGAAACTGCATGTAATAACTCTGAATAGATTGTGTAGTTCTCAAGTCACCTAATAAAAAGGGAGTGCATAGCTCAGACCTACAAGAAGCCCAATATGTGGCCCCATATCAAAGACTCTCTGAAAATTGGAAGAGGTACATTCTGTATGGAAATCATTACAACAAGTAAGTTCAGGAGTGTTTTGGTTGTGGGTTGGTTTTGAGTTGGTTTTTTTCTGTGGCACAAGTATATTTTCTGAATTAGAAGTGGTGGTATTTTTCTCTCTTTATGTCCAGTTGCTTGGTGACTTCATCTGAACACGTGAGCAGAACACTAATCATTGCAGTGATGACTTCTTGTATCTAGTAACACTGACTAGCAAGTTCTCATCTGGATTTTGATCCAGGCTCCTCTGAAAGAGCATGTTTTGAATGTCCAGTACCTTTTTTGCCTAGGGTTTAGGGAGGAGAAACCTTGGCATGATTAGTTTGCAAATCATTCTTCAAAAGTAGTCTATCCTGGGACATGTCTGTCTGGTGGTGTCTCCCTTACCTCTTTTTGGTGCAGCTCTTTTCTTAACAAGACTTTACCAGAAAAATTTTTAGGTTGGTACTCTAGTCTGTTAAGCATTCTGTGGTATAAGTCTCTGTGAATTCCAGTGTTGTGAACTTTTCAATAGAGGAAGAAAACCAGGATTTTGTGCAAGTAGGCTATTTCACCTGTTTCTGTCTCTTTGGAATGAACTTGCATGCATTCTTTTGAAAAACAGATGATGAGTGTTGTTTGTTCTGTTTCAGTTGCAGCAACTATTGACAGACCTTCCCCATGATATGCTGGAGGACAGTGGAGATCAGCTCTCCAGCTATTCGGACTGTAGCATTCATGACACTGAGGAGCAGTAAGGCATTTTGCACCATTTTTTATTATTTATGTTGTGCTTTTGAGAGTAGAGCAAAATCTCAGCTGATGAGGTGTGTAAAAGCAATCTAAGTAAAAGGGGAGCTGTAGTGCAGTTTGCAGTATGGTTTGTGTTCCATGAGAAACAAACTAGATGCCACTTAAATTAACAAAGGAATGGTTTGTTTTAGTTTTTCCTGAAGTTATAAGTACATAGTTAAGCTGTTTGTCTTTCTCTAGGTTACATGAGCCTGGGAAGCATGATGGAAGGTGGAACGATCATCCATTGATGAGCGATCCTCAAAATGTAAGCTTTTATGAACAATGATGTAATTATTAGGAACTGCTTGTTCATAATAACATACTAAATATTATTTAAATTCATTAGAGAAATGCTTTTCATGTAGGTGACATGTTTTGCTATTAATTTTAAGTATTTCTAACTTGAGGGCTGGTAACCCCAGAAAAAAGGGGCTGGGGGGAAATCTGAGTTTTGAGACAGCAACTCTGAACCTCTTATCCATTCATAGGGTTATGAACAAGGACAAAATCTGTACCCTGAACAATTCTTGTGTGACCAGCAAAATGATCGTGTTGAAAAACTTGGAAAGAATTGGAATGGCCTACATAATGATGAAGAGGAGAAACATTTATATGATGTTAAAGAAGATTACTGTGGCCAGAATGGTCAAGAGGTTCCTGATGATGTGTATCTTGGTAGAGATGAATTTAATGCTCCAAGTTGCTACCAACAGAACAATGTGTATCATCTTCCTGAAAACTTCAGGCCATATACAAATGGCCATAAACCAGACTTTAACAATCAGCAAAGTAAAATAATAAATTTTCCAGATGCTCCAAAGGAACATCTTAAGGTATTTCAGAAGCTGATGCATTTTTCTGTCTCTTTTGGAAAATTTTCACAGGTCTTTATCTACTGGTAGTAATATTTCTAAATGCTTTCAGTCTCTTATTGTCAGTTTAAACAGTGATGGGAGGCTTCTGTAGTTTATTTAAAACAATGAAACATTAAATAATTGGATTTTCATATGTGCATGTTATGATTATTTTTTTAATTTTTTTTTTTCTTGCTCTTGTTGGCTAGGTAGAATACCATGGGGTAGAATGAATGTGATTCGGTTAAGTGTGTGCTTACTGTAATGAAGTTGACACTTCACCGCTATCCTAAAGTGGAAGCTTTCATGAAAATTTCTATCACACTTAAATGGTGTGCTGGATTGGAGCCTGAAAATGAAGAGCTACTAGAGCTCTTCTTAATGCCAACCTGTAAAATGAAAAATATTTTCATCAAGCAAGACTACAGTTGTAGTTTTCATTTATTTCCTCTTATTGTATATATTGTCACAACAGCAATTTGTTGCATCTGATGTTGTCAGTGGCCAATCACCAGAATCTTACAAAGTGACTTATAAACCATATCAAAATGGCATTCATCAAAAAATTCCAGTAATCCAAGAAGGAACCAGAAGAAATGAAGTGTTTGAAGATTTGCAACATGAGTTCCGAGGCAATGATGAAAGTAAGTGTTTGCTGTTTAGACTTGAAATAAACTTGCGTGAAAAGTCCACTGGAAATCAGCAACAGAAACCCCATTGATTTCAGTAGATTTTTAGTAAGAGGACAACTAAAAGTATGTTGATGTATATTACCTTTTATTTGGCTCTAAGCTTACATTTGGATGGCCCTAACTACCCCCCCCGCCCCCCCCCCCGGCTTTATCTAGAAATCAGCTCAGGGTATTTGAGTTTCAGGCTATCAAAGATAACGCTTTGACTGGTGAGACTGTGAACAAAATTATTTCTGATGGCTTGATCTCAGGTCTTGCTGGCACATTGTCTTGTTTGTAATATTGGAAAATAATGACCTGCTATGCCTTAGGAAACATACTTTGCTTGATGCCACATTGGGCTTTTCTGTTAGGTACACTTCAAACGACAGAACTACTTTGCTTGTTAGACATCTTGAAAATTTATAGTTGCCACAAAGGTTTATGTGCTGTGAATTCACAGCACATAAACCTTTATCTGGGCTTGCTGTTAGGTTTGAATTGCTTTGGTAGTTCCTACAATTATTCAGCCATTGCTTCCAGAGCATCTTGGTTGATATGAGTTAAACACGGATTAAAAAAATGATGCAATTTTGTGAACCAACAGTGAATTTGGCACTGTATGAAAGAAGTATCTTGGGGCAGGAATTACTTACGATGGTGACTTGGTTAGTTGACTGTGCTGACTTGTCTGTATGCGCTTTGAAACTTGGCAGATTCTTCAGAAAATATGCAGATTCTTCAACTTCAAGTTCTAAATAAAGCAAGAGAAAGACAACTGGAAGAACTTAATGAAAAGCTAGAAAAAAGTGCACAACAAATTAGGTATTTGAATCATCAGCTTTCAATGGTCAAAGGTAAAAAGTTTTGTACTAACTCTTAAGTTTTATTCGTATCTAGCAACTTTTTTATTCTGAAACTTTGAATTAGGTAGTGTCTCTGCAGGTATTGATCATATTTATAAACCTGACTTGAGATTATGTGGACCTAACTCTCTACCCCCAACATTGTTCTAATGAAAATTCTCTGGATTAGTGCCTGACTGCATAACTTTCTTAACTTTCACTGCATTCTCAAGACCACTGTTGTATTCCAGAGTCTCCGTGTGCCAGGCATTAAAAATGTACAGAAAAGTGAGAAGTTTGCTGAAGTATTGTGTTAAAAGCACAAAAAATAAAAAGAAATACCAGACCCCAAGAGGAGAAGTGTACATCTATGAAAAAATTCTTTTTTGTGCTGTCTGGTTTAACATGCCATTTCCTGGATTGTACGTGGAGAGAAGGTCTTCCAAAATGATCAAAGCTGTAGTGGAGACTGGCAGTTGTCTTGATCTCCCTTTTCTTATAGGAACAGACAAAAAAAGAGTTGTAAGCTTAGAGAATTAAGACTATAATTTTTAGAATGCAAAAGGAGCAAAAGAGAGAGAAAACTTCAGCTGTCAACCATTTTGCTGTGTCTTGGCTGTTCCTCCAGGGGAATGACTTTGTTTCTCCTGTTAAATGGTGTGAGGGATGATGCTAGTTCCTTGTACTGGCAGTATGGGGCTTGTTTCCACTAGGGTTCTGAAGGCACAATATCTCAGAGTGCTTCCAGCTACCAGAGGGCGAAAGTTGTTACTGGATGGAGAGCGACTGAATGTTTTTGTTCTGGCTTTGGCTTGTTACTCACAGTATGAGACACAGGACTCATAGCGAATGGTTCTGTAGAGCAGGGATATTGAATAGTCATGTTCCATGAAGTTGTTGGGTGGCTGGCCATGTTTCTCACACAATTATTATGTCTCTCAAGATGAAAAGGATGGTTTGGCTGTTAGTCTTCATGAGTCTCAAAAACTCTACCAGAATGGAAAGGAACGGGAAGTGCATCTTGAAGGTCAAATAAAGGCCCTTGAAACTCAAATTCAGACTCTAACTACCAATGAGGAGCAGGTACTATAAATACCTTTAAAATGTTTATTGTGGAAGATTTCTACAGTTGTATTTGTGGTCTGTTTGCTTTAAACATGAGTGCTAGTCTCTTGAAACATTGCTCATGATCATTGTGGAAGCTGAATATATGATGAATTACTAGGATGCATTGGTGGAAAATAGTTTGTATTAAAATCGAGGCATTATCTGAAGTCTTTTAGCAACTCTTGCACAAAAAAACTGAACTGACGTACAGAATATTGGAGCAAAAGTAAAATGTATGTAACTGGGAGCTACTCCAATACTGTTCCTACAGATACTGAAGCAATCCAAAGTGGCAGAGGTAGCCATGGAAAGCATGCAGAAACAGCTGTTAGAACTTCAGCGATCAGATGCCCTTCAACGAGCCAGAGAACAACACGAGGCCATTGTTTCAGCACTCAAGCAGAAGTATGAAAAGCAAGTATTATCATTAGAGCAGAAACTTGATACTACAAAATCTGCACTCCGAGAACAGGTGAGAAATTATTTTAGGATGCTGAGTACTGTACTGGAGAGGCTGTAGAGCTCCCTATGTATCCTAAACTGTGCTTCTTGACCTATAATTCTAATAACTCCTTCTGGAAGCTGCTAAGCAAATAGAAAGGAAATTCTACATAAATCTCAATATTATGAATCCTATGTGGTATGTTTTTATAAACATCTCCAGGCAGTTGTGAGCTCAAATTGTGAGTTTGTACAAAGATGCAGAGGAGGCAAGGATTTGTTTTCTTTCCTGAGCTTTCATTCTGTGCACAATCTCTGTTTGAAAGAGTACTGGCAAATAAATCTGGGAAAGAAAACAACTAATTAAGAAATGATGTGATATTTTTGCTGCAAGAAAAACTTGCTATTAAACAGTTTATTGCCAGGCTTTAGTCTCAAAATGATCGAGGATGACTAACCACTGAACAGTCACTTTATTTTAGAAATACGAATTTAAAAGGAGACGGGGGAGAAAGGCTGTCTTTAAGATGGAGTTTGATACGGATTGTGTCACATGATTATAGAGCTTATTAAAATTATTCTACTTGACATTTCATAAGAATCCATTACACTATTAGAAATATTCAAGCAATGTAGTCTAGCCAGGCCTTAATATATTGTCCTTTTCTTTCACATAAAGGAAATAGAATTAAATTTCTTTAATTCTAGGTCTGCAATTCTTGTCTGAACATAAATATGCATAAAAATAAATGGATTGTATGTTTGAAAAGGTAACTAGCACTTGCTTGTAAACAAGAAAGCACTGCTAAATTTCTCTTTTAGTACCACAACAAAGCTTACACAGCTTTGTCTATACTGCAAAAAAAGTTGTTTTGTTTTCTTTTATGGTAATACGTTTGAGGTATTTAAAGAGAGGTCTCCTGGTTTTGAGAGAAAACAGAAAAGTGAAAAGGCATAAAGACCAGGTACTGTGCCTCCCAGGTCTGTGTATGTAACTGTAAGTAATGCCAAGTGAAGGTCTACTTCCTATATCATGTGAAAAAACTACAGTTCCTCTTTTACAGAGCATTGGAACTTGGAGCTTGGCTTAAGCTTAGTTAAACTCAATTGAGTTAAGCTCAGGCTAGATATAAATAACGTGAAGGCCACAAAGATGATCAGAGGGTTAGAGCACCTCTGCTATGAGGACAGGCTGAAAGAGTTGGGGCTGTTCAGCCTGGAGAAGAGAAGGCTCCAGGGAGACCTTGTAGCAGCCTTCCAGTTTCTGAAAGGGGCCTCCAAGAAAGCTGGAGAGGCACTTTTTAGCAGGGCCTGTAGTGATAGCACAAGGGGTAATGGCTTCAAACTGGAAGAGGGCAGATTTAGATTAGATATGAGGAAGAAGTTTTTCACTAGGAGGGTGGTGAGGCACTAGCACAGGTTGTCCAGGGAAGCTGTGGATGCCCCATCCCTGGAAGCGTTCAAGGTCAGGCTGGATGGGGCTATGAGCAACCAGGTCTAGTGGGAGGTGTCCCTGCCCACAGCAAGGAGGTTGGATGATCTTTAAGGCCTCTCCCAACCTAAACCATTCTATGATTTTTCTGCAGTAGACTAACTATATGTGATTGATTACAGGGGATAATCTGACATGCTGAAAACTAACTGCTCTAGCAAACATGAAATAGTTCACATCCATGTGTGTTTATATATGAGTATACTTACTGTCTCCTAATGAAAACATAACTTTGATGCTGTAAGAGATGATTTGTTAGCCAAGGATAGCATTAGATCTGTGATTTAGCTGGCCTCTGCCCCTGTAGGTATCCAATTGATTCTTTTTCTCCTGTGTCTTGTATGTGTTGACTCTTTCTATATCCAAAACTGTCCTAGATGGCTAGGTGTTTGTAACATGAGTGAAAATAATCTCTGTTCCTAGAAAGAGCTTTGCAAAAATCTAGGAGAGCATGTTAAGCAACTTGAAAAAATGCTAGAGGAAACCAAATGTGAAAAAACTGAAATAATAAATCGACTGACAAGAAGCCTAGAAGAAAGCCAAAAGCAATGTGCAAATTTACTGCAAACAGGTCAGCCTTTTACTCATACCTTATCTTTCCTTGCAGAAGTGGCTCCAGTTTTTTGAAGTATGAAACTGCACATGTTCCTATTGAAATAGAATCAACATCAAGCTAAATGTGTACTAGACCATTTCCTATGCAGTACATTACTCAGACTTAAAGGAAACTTAGTGAAGTCTAGACTGAAGTGTAAAAACAATAAAAATAAAAAACAAGCACTCCCCCCAAAAAAAGAAAAGCCCCAACCAAACCAAAAAAACCCACCAAAACCCCAAACAACAACAATTAAACTATTTTTATATGCATTTTGTGACGCACATGCGTAAACTTAGTTTTGGACTAAGTAACAGCCTTTGGGAGCATGGTATTTATTTTTGTTAGGCATTTGACTTGAATTGCCATTCTAAATTCAAATCTCAATGAGAAAATAATTGTTTTTGTGGCTGGAGACTGCTTCTTGGAAACATACATCAGTAGGAATAGCACATGAAATATTCTGCTATTTGCATATTTGACTCGTGCCTACCTTTACACATTAAAGTCTTTTTTTATAGTGATATATGTCTTTTCATAGAATCCAAATACCTTAACTAAATGAAATGTCTGTCTTCCTGGTTCCAAATTTAAGGGCATGTTCTCTTTGAGAACTGTGAAAGTCTGGAGGAAAAGTCTCTCTAGAGAGAGCTAAATATCAGGATAGAGAAGCAGAAAAACCTTATTGTATCTATGTTATGTAGTAACTAAGTAATTATAAATGTGATAGGATGTTTAAAAAGAGTGCAACTGCCAATTGAAGAAATGCCATGATTTTTCTGTGCTATATTCATCGAATACCTTAAAGCAGTAATAAATTGGCAAGCTGATAAAACTAACCTTTTCACCTGGGGAGGAGGGGAAGGTGGCCAGTTTTCCAAGGTAACTTCTGGCACAATCAAACAATGTCATTTTTTGCTTCTGGTGAGCTACAAGGAAAGCAAACATTTGGCACATCTTGCTCCTCAAGGTATTTATTTTAAAGCTGCTATTAAAAATTCGGGGGGGCGGGGGGCGCGGAAAGGAAGCCACTATAGTTCCCAAACTTTAAAACAAATGGCAATTTCAATTGGAGTCCTGTAGTAACATTTACCTGCTCAATTCAGGCAGAAATATTCTTTCCTTCATTATTTGTATATTCCGTTAGTGAGCTCAGGGAAACAGAAACACAGTAATGCCTATTACCAGAATCAACATCACTATTTTTAACAGTTATCTTTATCAGATTGCATAGTCTTTCTTGCGTGTTTGTGACTTGCTCTTTCTCTCCCTTTTCTTTCCTGCAACAGGCTCAATGCAGGAGACAAATCAGTTACGGTTTCAACTGCAACAAGCTCAGTCTGCGCACATGATAAGCAGCAACATGAACAAGGCTTTGCAGGTTAATTAATTTTATTAAATATTTTACTGTTTTGATTTTAGGAGGGTGGGTGTTATAGCTAAGAGGTTGGTAGTTGAAACTCTTCTTATTTGTTGGGGAAACAAGCACCGCTCCTTTCAGTAAAGGACTACCCACTGCTTCATCTCCCAGTGTTGCATGTTGGATGCTTTTTTTTGCTAATTGAAAGACAGCATGGCGTATGTATTGGCACAAATCTGATATCATACATCTATCCTACCTGCTTATAGAAAAAGAAGAATGTAAATTCTATTTGCTGGGAATCTCATAACTTAATTAGGCTATACGGATACTTGGAGATATTATGTACTTACGTTTACCTTTTGCCAGCAAAGGGGAATGCTAGAGAGTCCTCTGTAAAATAAGAGTGGATGTCTGTGTTTCCAATTCAGTTCATATATCTGACTTAAATCTATTATCTTGGAAATTACAAATCCTAATAAGTACTAAAATAATAGGATGTTTTTTCAGCTACGTACTTTTTTGTTGTCATGCATTTTGCTATACAAGGGCAGCAGGAAAGAAGTAAGAGCAAAAAAATTATTTCTAACTTCATATATGAACTGAAATAGGAACAATAGTGAATATTTTCTGTTGCTCAGCATATTCTAGCTAATTTGTAGTTTTAACATATGCTTTGCTAGAGGTATCAATAACGATAGTATAAATGAATAAAACTAATGCTAGATGATTCGGGTGAATACAGCTAAATACAACTGTATTTAGAAAGAATAACTCCATGTATTTGTTTTCTTTGCATGAGTTATCATGGGCCTGATGTGTTTCCTTGGAGTTTCTCTGCGCAGTGTAAATTTTTTTTCTGTTTCGTCCATTAAGGAAGAATTAGTGGAACTGAAGGAAGAAATAGCTTTGTATGAATCTGCTGCCAAGCATGGAATATTCTTGAATGATGCAGGTGGAGAACTGCATACGAATCCAGGTGATTCCTATGTAGATTTGGGAATTAAGAAAATCGCTGGAAAGAAACCAAGGTTCTGCAGGTACTGAGTGATGGGGGTTTTTTGTGGTGTGGGGGTTTTTTGTTTTGTTTTGGGAGTTTGGGGGTTTGTTGTTGTTGTTGAAAGAAAAATCTGAAATCCTCATGAAATTGTACAAGTGATGTGTAAAAGATGGTCTTACTAGATCAACATATAGTTTCTTTGGTAGATGTTTGAAATACTGCTTGTGTTGCCAGGTAATCTGGGAAACAGTAAAGCGGACTAATACCATAAATTGGATGCCTAATTGCTGCTTAATAAATATTCAGATTTTATAGGGACTATGTTGCAGTTCCTTGGATTATGTGGGCTATATGCATGGATACCTTTTTCATAGAATCGTCTGGGTTGGAAAGGGACCTCTAAGACCATCAAGTCCAACCATTAACCTAACACTGCCAAAACCGCCACTAAACCCTCAGCACCAAGTCTGCCTGTCTTTTAAATACCTTCAGGGATGGTGACTCAACCGCTTCCCAAGGCAGCCTGTTCCAATGTTTGATAACCCTTTTGGTGAAAAAAAATTTTCGTAATATCCACCCTAAAACCTCCCCTGGCACAACTTGAGGCTCGAAGTTACTTAATGCTAAAGCTGTCTTTTAAAACAACCAATTGAGTTGTCTCAAAGTACCTCACATCATGTGAGAATGAGTCTTTTGGGGAAAGGACTGAATGAACAGGTTTTTTGTACATTAATTGCAACTTGATGAAAAGCATGTGACTTTGGTATTCGTGTTCTCTCATTCTTTTTACTATTACCTCTTAGACATCTGTATTTCTGGTAGCATTAGTTGCTCTTCTCTTTGCTACCACTACCTTTCAGATAAATGGTTTTTGTCTTTTAAACACTGAACTGGTTATGTCTTCCCTAATAGTGCAATACAGAACAGAGACATGGATAAAGAGCTCTCTAAAGATGAAATTATTGTAGAATTAAAAGCTGAGCTGGAACGTTTATTGAGCAGTAATAAAATGAAGAGAAACCAGATTACTCAATTACAAAATGATCTTAAAGATTGCCAGAAGACATCAGAGGAATACAAGCAGTTGTTGAAAGCAGAAAAAGTGTCAAAAGAGTTAGAGGTTTGTTCTTTTATGCTTTTTTAAACATAAAGATGCGCTGGATTTTAGTGAATGAAACCAACATTTTAACACCTTATGAAAATAGACCAAAGAATTTACAGCTGAGTATTGATAGCAACTAAGTAAATCTGTCTTTGATCTTAAGGAAAGTGTTGTCATTTGGATGATGCCTTGTTTTGTATCTTTGGTGAAAAAGAAACAAACTGAATAGCAGAACTTGGGCAGCCCATGCCTTATTAGTTGAGTTCTGATGTGATGGCTCACTTGTTTTATAGCACTTAATGGCTGCTCTGCTTTTTTCAGAACTGAATTTCAGTGGATAAAGTAGATTTTCTTTAGCCATAAAGACCATCTAATTTCTCTGAGAAAGCTGATAGTATCATTAGGTTATATAAATGGAACATTAAACAGACTGCCTTCAGAGGGCCTTCACTATGTAATTTGATCAACAAGGAATCTCTTTGATATTGCATCTCTCTTCACCCCATTATTAACTTCTCTCTATAAATTGATCAGACTTGTAACATCTGCTCTTGTAATATATACGTTGTGACCCAGATGTAGGATAGAAATATAATATGCTTGAGAAGCGTGCTCTCTGTTGGATGATGGTAGTCGTTCAGCTTGCAAACACAGCATCAAATGTGTGCTTCTTTAAACCCTCATGATGCTAGGAGTTTCAAGAATTCATCTAGAATAACAGTGATACTGTTATATGTTGCACTGCAATAATGTCCTTTGTGGTTTTTTTTATTTTTTTCCGAGTAAAATTTTTTTATTTGACAGCTTGAACTTTTTTTTTTTAAAAAACATCAACTTCTAAATCATATATATCTTGAAAGATATCTTAATTTTATTTATTTTTAGCCTGTCAAAAATCTGAATGATACTTTGGTAGCCAGTCCTTCGGTTTCTGGTAATCTTAAGGAAGAAGTTCTGAGGCTCAGAAAGGCTAATGAAACTTTGCTGCAAGAAGTTGAGGTGAGACAGAGATGCTCCTTATCCCTACGAAAAAAATCCACCACAAAAAACCCCTGTGCTAAAACCTGCAATTAGAAATGGGTCTTTACAACCTGCCTGTTACTTGACCCTTGTTTGTCCAGAACCATGCTCTGACTATTGAAGAACTGAAGGAAAATGAGGAAAAACTGAAAAGCTTAAATCAAGATCTCTGTTGTCAGATGAGGAAGATGGTTCAGGATTTTGATCAGGACAAACAAGAAGCCATTGACAGGTAAGTCTGTTAACACCATTTAGTTCCAATGGTGAACTTTTAGCCTGCATGTATAATCTTGTACCAGCTATCTGGTACAGGGGGAGGTCAGCATTAGAAAGCTAGTTTCTTACTTGAGGACAAACTGTACCTTATTTTAAAAGGGAGGGGGAAAAAACCTAGGTAGTTTTTTTCGTTTCTTGAAATTGTAGGTGTGAAAGAACTTATCAGCAACATCATGAGGATACAAAAGCACACTTTGAGAAAGACTTGATGGAGAGGTATGCTGGAGAAAAACAGCAGCTTATTCAAACTTACGAAGAGACGATCTCGCAGTTAAAGTAAGACTTACCATTTTTTCCACTTTTACTTTCGAATTTAGTGTCTAGCCTTCAGTACTAGTTACACTTATTTTAAAGCAGACATGCTGTCCTGTGAGTGTAAAGACTTATTGATAATAAATAATCTGTCCTGTGAAGGGCTAACATAGAGGAGCTGAATAGAGAGATGACTGCAGTGAAGGAATGTTACATCAGACTCTGTGGGGAGAAGGACACCTTGGAAGCTACTTTAAGGCAGAAATTTGAGCAAGAGCAGCACCTAAAGGAAGAGAAGGTACTAATGGAAATACCTGTAAACCATATAATTTCAGAACTGTTTTTAAGATGTAATATCCATAAGTGTATTTAACTTTGTAATTCTTTGAGGAAGATAAAATCATAGAATGACTTAGGTTGGAAGGGACCTTAAAGATCATCTAGGCAGGGACACCTCCCACTAGACCTGGTTGCTCATAGCCCCATCCAGCCTGACCTTGAACGCTTCCAGGGATGGGGCATCCACAGCTTCCCTGGACAACCTGTGCTAGTGCCTCACCACCCTCCTAGTGAAAAACTTCTTCCTCATATCTAATCTAAATCTGCCCTCTTCCAGTTTGAAGCCATTACCCCTTGTGCTATCACTACAGGCCCTGCTAAAAAGTGCCTCTCCAGCTTTCTTGGAGGCCCCTTTCAGAAACTGGAAGGCTGCTACAAGGTCTCCCTGGAGCCTTCTCTTCTCCAGGCTGAACAGCCCCAACTCTTTCAGCCTGTCCTCATAGCAGAGGTGCTCTAACCCTCTGATCATCTTTGTGGCTCTCCTCTGGACCCACTCCAACAGGTCCATGTCCTTCTTACATTGGGGGCTCCAGAGCTGCACGCAGCACTGCAGGTGGGGTCTCACGAGAGTGGATTAGAGGGGCAGAATCACCTCCCTCAACCTGCTGGCCCCGCATCTTTTGATGCAGCCCAGGATGCAGTTGGGTTTCTACTTAGAAATGGCTGTCTACTTAGATACTTGGAAGAGATGGAGCTATATCAGAAAGTTAATACATGTGACCTATTGGTTGTTAAATTAACCTCCTGTTGTCTCCTGGGATTTAAAATATTGTAGAAGTAACCCTTTCCAATAGCTATTCATTTTCACATACTCAACTTTCATAGTTTTGACTCTTGAGGACGGCTCGATCATCAGTGAGAGGTTTTACATTTGTAAGACATTTTACAAAAAACTGAATGACAATACAAGTTTTCTTCTCCCTATGTAAAACTTATCTGAAAATACTGTGGTTTTTTTAAGTAATAATGAATTCAGACTGCTATATTGATTTAAAACTTTGCTTTTCGTAAGGTATCAGTGTGAAGTGACTGAAGTAGGTCAACTGTCTTGCTAAGCAAGTACAGTAAAGAGGTGCAGCTCAAGGTATGCTGGAAATAAAGATCCTTGATAAGAAAACTTGTTAGAGCTATAGCCTATAGTAACCTCTGATATCACACCTTAAAACTCCTGCTTTTGAGAGGTGAGTCTCTTGGCCAGGTGTCATCAGTAAGATTAGTGCACAGACTCTAGACAGTTAATCATGTGTCTCATGTATTCTCATCACTTTGTACCAGAGCAGTTTGCTATACCTTGGAGAGAACTTTAATTTTAATTTTTTATTTTTTATTTTTTTTTTCCTAGCTCAAGAAACAGCTACTAGAAGAAAAAGAAGACTCTCTTAACCTTCTGAGGACTGAACTTGAAGAGAAACACAGCAGTTCTATGATAGCAGCAAAGAGGCAGTGGCTGGAAGAAAAAGAACAGCAGGTTGAAGAGGAAGTTGCATTAGCCAAAGTTCGCTGGGAGAAGGAAGAAAAAGAGGTGTGGAACTTAAACCAGGGGTTTTCCAAATTTTTTTTTTTGTTGGTGGTTTGTTTATTTTCAGAAGGAGAATTTCTATGTAGATAGACCTACGCATTGTTATTCTGCCATTTGAAGTAGCTTTTAAGGATCTGTCATTTTAGGAGCCTCTGAAGAAGCCAGTAGGTATTACGCATGCTTAAGATTTTGGGGAAAAAAGACCCCTAGACCTTGTAAAGTAACATGCAGAATGTCCTGAATGTCACAGCTGGTAATATGTTGGGAGTTTTTCCACCCTGATCCCTGGGTGAGTAGTTACAATTTCTATTGTTTCATTCAGTTATCATATAAAAGTCCTTTATCCTGTCCCACAGAAGAAAGAAACTCATTCTTTACCAACCTCTCTGCTCTCTGAACATGGTTTTGCTCTTTTCCTGTTAGGGAAAATTATTGGTGTAAACGGAATTTTGTTTGTTAAATACCAGTGAAATTCTAGTTATTTGGACACTGTGGAGATTTTTCTTAAATATTCTTTTTCCTTAGAATAAAGAACAACTCTTTGCAAAAATAGAAAGAGAATGGCAAAGTAGGCTGTAAGAAGTGAGAAGAACTATAGTTGAATGTAATGACTGCAGCAGCCAAACTGAGCAAGTAACAGTTGTGGATGAAGCTTCAACTAAAGAGTTAGAAGGGATTGTTGAAGGCTGCAGATCCACAAGGCTCTGAAAGAAAATATGGCCTCTGAAGAGGCCTTAAAAGAATTTGAAGTAGAACTGGAAAATAAATACTGTAAAAAATCTTGCCAGACAGGTAACAAATAATTATTCTGTCTGCCTGGAGTCTGTGAAATGGCCATGCGCAACTGAGTCACCTAAAAAAAAAAAAAGTGTTCTCTTCCACTCACTTTCTCTTAAGTTCAATAGTTGATACTTGTGATATTAGAGATATATTTTTTTTAAAAAAGTTCTGAAGAAGCTGTAGCATGTAGCTTGTTTTTTCTAGCAGTTTTTCACACAGTCAGAGAAGTTTTGCAGGAGTTTTGAACAGAACTGAGCAAAACCAACTTAAAGTTTATACCATTTTGTTAAAAATAAATATAATATTCATTATTTTGGTATCACTTTTGCATCATGAAATGCATCAGATGCTGCTGGTCTGATTCTTTTAATTTCTGTAAACACAGGCAATCCAAATTTAAGTCTGTTCTTTCACTGCTACATGAAAGTAACAATAAAAACGTATTTGGCGGTGGTGACTGAAGGAGGTTTTTTAATCTGCTTATAGGTAGATGCAGCTTTAACCCAAGCTCGTGCCAGGTGGCTGCAAGAATTAACAGACCTCAAAGAGTACAAAGTAAATCTAAAGATAGAAAAAGAAAAATGGGAAAAAGAACACAAAGAGGCTGCAGCAAAGCAGGTAGCCTAAAATACTTGTATATGTGTACTGATAAACAGTTCAATTTTCCAAATCCCACGTATTACTGAGGAATGAACGCAGACGTAGGTGTGGAATTGTTAAGGAAAAATGTTTCTAGTGTACTCTGGTTCTGATCCATTTTTTGCATATATAGGATTATATTTTTATTAAATAATTTGAAAATCCTCTCCAATAGATTGACCCAGGGTTATATTTTATGTATATATAAATGTATGTATATATTTATAATGACTGTGTTATATATTCACCAGTTAGCCCTAGTTCTCGCAGCTGCTGAAGAGAAATGGAAGAAAGAATATGAGAATACAGATAAATCTGGACCAAGAATGAAAGAACTTGAAGAAAAGGTAATTTCTCTCAAGAAGGAATTGGAGCTAAAGAAAGAAGAAATCCCTGCAGCTATCAAAGCAGAGCTAGCAAAAGCCCGTGCTCAGTGGAACAAAGAAAAGCAAGAAGAAATCCTGCAGATACAAGAGCAAAATGAGAGAGACTACCGATCATTCTTAGATGATCATAGAAACAGAATTAAAGAGGTACTTGCAACAGCAAAGGAGGATCTTGCAAAGCAGAAGAATGATCTCTCCATTCAGAAAGAGGCAGAAATTAAGATGTTACTAGACCAAAAGCAGCGAGAATGGGAGGCTCAGGAAACAAAGAGACTGCAGGATGAAATTAATCGGTATGAGGAGAAGACGCTGGTTGACCTTGAGTATTTGTTGAGTGAAATCCATGAAGAACTAGTCAAGTGCACACATAGTAAGCATTCTTGGAAGGAGAAGTGTTTTGATGCTCATGTTCAATTAAGCCATCAATGCAAAGACAAACTGAAGGCTTGCTTACAAAAGGCCTACAGAACCACAGTTTACACAATTCTGGAAAAGAAAGAACAAGAATGGAAGGAGGTAATATTTCTGTAAATTATAACTGCTAACCAGAAAAAGGCTTTGAGAAGTCAGACTCATACCTGTTTTTTCCCAATAGAAAATATCCATGTAATCCTGAAAATCGGAGAATGCAACATTTCAGTTCATTGATAACAACAGTCCTTTAAGAGGGCTAAAGCTACCATTAGCAAGTGAAAAGGGAAAGGATGGGTGTAGCTTTGACACCTTCAGTCTTTAAAGAAGAGAAAGCCAGGTTAGGAGTGTCACTCTTTAATGCCAAAATTCATAATGAAGGAGATGAATCCACCATCTTAAGTTTGGGAGCCTGTTGAAGGCTCCTTGTGACCTCTTAGGTGGGTTTTATCGTTCAGGCCCATCTTAGATTTTTTTTCATCGCTGCCCTTTTTTTTTTTTTTTTTTTTTGTGAAATGTA
>VFFE01007010.1:40935-65965 GCA_008921705.1 Burhinus oedicnemus
CCTCCCTCTCTCCCTCCCCCTGTATATACTTTACCACTGTGGCTCTTCCCAAAGCTGTCACACATACTGTGGCAAAGCTAGAGACTGTGTAGCTGAGGAAAAACTTCATGGGAGGCACAGAAGTCTCTCTGGGGCTTTCTGTTTACTTTGAGTTCTTATGCAACTGAAAAACATAAAGCAAGAAAACCCAAGAGAGTCTTTGGCTTTATGCCTATAGTGTGGCTTGAATTCCTTCAACACCAAAATAACAAACCATCTATAAAACACAAAACAATACAAGCAGTGCAGCCCTTCTGTCTCTAGAGCTCCCTGTCCTGGCCATAGGGAGCAGCCGTTGCTCTCCTGGAAGTAGCCCAGTCTTTGTGAATTTCTTAACCTAACTAGATTCAGCCACATGTGAGGCTTCCCAGCTGGGAGAATCTCCTTCAGCTGACTCCAAAAGCCCCTGCTTGGCTCTTGGTATTTTGTGGGTTGTCTTCTTTTTTCTTTTTTTTAAAAAAAAAAAAAAAAAGTCGACCTACAAGTCTTGTATCACTGACTGAAGTCTCAAATCATCACTAATGTGAGTGCATTGAGGCTGTGAAGGCTCAACGACTTGATAGATGCTGCTGCAGCTTCTGTAACAGGGTTCCAGCCTCTTGTGATTATTTTAATTAGACTAATGTGTTATATGCTCCCAGCAAGAGAGAGACTAAGTAGAGCACTGGAGATAGTAAGGTTGGGCTTGATTCTGGTTTTTTGGTCCCATGGTTGATATATAACTTTTAGCAATTACTGTTGCAGGTCAGAAATGTACAAAAAGGAACCTTGGGTCTCAGGAAGCTGTTTGCTGTGAACACTGCTGCCAGGAGCTTGAAAAAAGAGAGACTGTGTGCCAGGACTTGAAAAAAGAGCTGGAGATAGTCCACAAACATCTTCAGCTTGCTGTGAAGGAACATGAAGCTAAGTCAGAGCAAATCCAAGGTTAGGATTGTTAAGTCACCTAAAGACAACTTTGAATGGCTCTGCCTTGCTGGCTGCATGAGGCTCTTTCATTTGTTGCATCAGTTAGTTTTCGGTGGATGGAATAGGTGTGTGTACATACCGAAGAAAACAAACCCCCCCACAACAAAAAAAACACAAACTGACATGCTCCCCCAAGAAACATCCCCCCCTCACCCTCTTGGCTTTAAACATTACTTATTGCTTTAGTACTCTTTTCATGTGTATCAGGAAAAGAACAGAGGAAAACTGAACACGTGGCAGATGGTCTTTGAATATGTGTACGTGTGGATCCTGTTGCCCATGAAGGTTATACAGATAATGCATGCATGTGCACATACACACATGTGCTTATAAACATGCAGAGTCAGGGAGGTCTTTAGCTGTCTGCTTTGGGGCTGTACTGCTGCTATGCACATACTTATCCCCCCATAGTGAGAGTATAAAGAGCAGAGCAGCCCCAAATGTTACTTGGTTCCTCTTGGCACCAGTAGTAGTAAGCCATTCACCACAGTTTTCTTGTACCTTCCTACAGTTAGCAATAGCTTGAAGCTGTAGTTCTGTTTATTTTCTTTCTTTTTTTTGTAAACCTTAAAGTAGGTTTTAAGTAGGTTTTATTTAGTGTCTTTGCCTTTTAAATCAAAGTATTCTTTTTCCTTTGTCACTTTGAAATGAGAAATAGAGGACAGATGACTGAGAAAAGGTCTCCAGTTCTTAAATCTTTCTTTGCTATGTGACAACTGTCTCTACCAATGACGGATATGAAATATCCACTGTTTTTGGAAGAGTCACTGAAAGGAAGGCTTCTGCCTGTAGTATGGAAATAAGGCTTTTCTGAAGCTATTTGTGATGGAAAAAGATGGTGCGAAGTAACTTGTTTGAGATTCCTCTATTGTAGGAGACTGCTGCTGATTCCTTAGTGGTGTTATCCAGCGCTCTTCTTTAATACGCACCCCACTGGCTGTGGGGTAGTGTTGTTTTGTTGTGATTGCCTTCTCTTTGCTGTACAGCATCTTACTTTTGACATTCTCAATATCTGTATCAACTTCTGTGAACAGACTGATAGTGCCTGGTGGCAAAAAGTCCCTGAGACTTGGCCATCAGTTTAGTCAATTGCAGTACAATCTATCTGACTTGATATAGATGCCTGCATTTATTGTAGATGCTGTTGCATCATGTACATCTGTCATCCTTTCAGGATGATAGACTTCATCCTTTATTGCTTTATTTAACTTGTTAGAAGTCTCTGGCCGTAGTAAAATCAAGGCAATTGCACATGAAAAGTCTTTGGCATATCAAACCCCTTTGCCATACCTGTAACTACTCCTGTTGGATCTCCCTTTATGGGCCCTGCATGTGGGCTGTTCACTCAGAGGAGGTCTTATTGATTCTTCTGTTTCTGAGAGCAACAAGAATTCCTTTAGTCTAGGTTTATTTCTGAGAGGATTCGTAGGAGGAATGCCTGCTCTACTTCGTTCCTGTGCTCAAGAATTTTTTCTTTCCTCCTTGAGCATAATGTACTATACGGAACACAGTTCCCATTCAGTTGGTATCTGAGGAACTCTGTCCCCTCAGTCAGCTGTATTGAGGTCAGTAGAGGCATTTGTTTTAAGGAGCAGAACAAAGAGAATTATGTTTTCTCTGAAGGAAAACATGTTGGTGATTGAATAAAAGGATCACTCTCCCTGCAGTGTTTTAATCAGTTGAAGCTGTACACAGTAGTGTTCAGGACTTTTTTTTTTTTTTTTTTTAAGGCTCTCCTTAGAGCATGGCAGGAATTGGACTTGCTGAAGGTCCTGGTTCAGGAGAGGTCTCAAACTGCACCCTGAGCATCAATAACTGTAGAATTGTTTGAGCATGCCTCAGTGAAAGGTCACTGGCCACTGTAAGCAGGTTTGGCAAATAGTCAGCTTGGAAAGAACAGATGTGAGGTAGTTGGTTGTACCAAGTGACTAAATAGTCTTGCTTGCCAAAGGCTGTGGTTTGTGTGTGTTGTGTGAGGTGGGTTTTTTTCGCGTTTTTTCTTTTCTTTTAGTGAAAAGTCTCAGTTGCCTGCTCTAATAAACTTTATGCTCAGTAAGGAGGAGTAAAATGCTGTATGTTTGTAAGAGAAAGGTTTTTGCCAGCTTGCAGATGTGTGACCAAGGGCAGGTGGGTAAGTTGCACAGATTTGCATAATATTATTTCTGTGCTCTTTTGTCAACAACTATATAGTGTGTAAACTTTCTTGGGGGCTGAAGGAAAGATTGAATAATAGGAGATCTTTTAAGGAAAACAGAGGCTACTGCTGTCACCAGGGTCATCACGGATACAACTCTCAACTGCTCCAAATGATATTCAGACCATGAATCAGGATCTCTGAAGGCCATGAATTGCTTCTCTCTGTATTCTGAAATGGCTGCTTGCTTTTTGTTTTTCTGTGCATCATCCCAGAGAAGGAAGAAAGCCAAACTTGTCTGTGCCTTTCCCAGGGCTCAGGTCCTCGTATTCTACCCATGAAAGCCTTGATTCTTCCAGAAGGAAGACTTGTCTTACTAAAGACATGCCCTCTGTTGTGTAGTGACAGCCTTTGTTTTCCTTAGGCCATGGTTCATGTGAGAACTGCTGTCGCTGGGTGCAGTGGAAGTATCTCCAGCATTCAGTGTAGGTGTTCAATTTATGTCAGTTTTCTTTCCTAAAATAGGAAAGCTAGTAATCAGCTGTCGATTTTTATGGGTCTATCAAAGTTTATCCATCAGTTCTTCAAGTTGTGGTAAATACCTGTACCCTTTTTAAAAATGATCATTTACTTAGATAAGACTAGATAACTAATAAATAGGTTTTAAGGTTCTTTAACTTTCAGGAGATGACCCACAGGTGGACTGTCTATATGCCATGATCAACAATCTTCAGTATCAGCTTGAAGACCTATGCTTTGGGCTTTTTTAGCTCCACTGTTCTCGTTCTCTGTGGTGGCTCATCATAATATTTATATGCTGCCTGGTAGCATTGAGCAGAGTTCAGCATTGAAGTCCAGCCTTGCTCTGTAATACTGGCTTTTGTTATAAAAAAAACAAAAAACAAAACAAAAAAAACCCCCACCAAAACTAAGCAAGTTTTATCCTTTAGCTCTCCACCACAAAGAAGGCACAACTGCTAGCCTACAAACTGATAATTCTTTACCAATGTTTGTCAAAACAGCCCTTGTTATTTTTTTCCGTGTCCTTTCTCTACATGTACACTTGATTTATCTGAAGTTTTGCCTCCAGCATAGTGTTAGTAATGATATATGAAGGCTTTAAGTTTATTTAATTACTGTATAAGATTACTTTTATATTCAGGCTTCATTGGAGTGTATTGTGGTTGATTCCGATGTGCTTGTTACTGCAACAGATGTACATCTACTGATGATGCTTTGTGACATTGAGTTCTTATACCAGAGACAGCAGTTTATGTAATAACTTCTGTTGAACTCAACTTGAATATAGAGAAGTGCAGTGAATTATGATTCATCACTTTTTTTATAGAAAATGAGAAGATTCTAGAAGCTCTAATTGCAGAAAACTCTGAGATGAAGACTAAACTGAAAGACCTGGAAACACCGGCAAGGTATTAAAAAAAAAAAAAAAAAAAAAAATTAACTAAACAAGCTGATTATTTTTGTAAGATGTAAGCTGCTTTTCTTGTGCAGTGTGACTTATGTGCATTTTAGGTCACTGTCAAAGGGAGGCGTCTCAAAACCTTGTACATTCTGTGACTCTGTGAAAGGGCTGGAAGAAATGCGTGCTCAGTACATTAAAGCTGTGAGCAAGATTAAGTGTAAGTACTAAAGTCTTAGCTAAAAAAGTTAGGAGAGCAAAATAATTTACTTTGTCACTTCTTCCTTCTTCAGCCAGCTTGCCCAGGAACCTGACAGCCAAATTGCGTGAGAAGTACATTTTTTCCTTCTTACTAGAGTGAATGTGAGAAATGGAACTGTCACCATAATCTTGGACAAGATTAATTGTGATGAGTGAAGCCTTGCTATGCCATCCTTGCCTTGTTGTACTGTGTTATGTGTTTTAAAGTGGTAAAGTGTACTTTGAGAACTGATCTTGTTTTTCCAGCAAACAATCTACCTACACTGCAACTTGTCTTGAGGGAGAATCTGCTTTTCTCTTCTGCTTTATCCTGCCTTCTGGCATAATCGGCAGTCTTCTGGCTGAGGAAAGAGGGTTAAGTCTTACTTGAGTGCAGTGGGTTCCCAAATGCCAGCTGCACTGTCATTGAAGAATTCCTAGACCCACATTTTACCAGCCAACATTACACCCAAATCCCTGTGCCTGGTGTTTTCTATTGCCACTGAAGATGCAGAATTGGACAACTGAATTCCTGTCTGATGCTTCATATTGACCTGCTGTGGTCTTCAGTGGCATTTATCCAGTAGGCAACACTTGGCACAAGGATTTGGGTGGAATGTTGGCAGGTAACTCCAGGCCCTTGCTGACTGTCTGCTAGATAATCCCAGTTTGTGGTGTTGTTACCCCCCACCCCACCCTCTGGGGGAAAAATGGTACTAATGAAGTGTGTTTGTAGGTGATATGCTTTGTTATATCCGTGAAAGTAAGGAGCGAGCTGCTGAAATGATTAAAGCCGAGGTTTTAAGAGAGCGCCAAGAGACGGCAAGGAAAATGCGCAAATACTATTTGACATGTCTTCAACAGCTTCTTACTGATAATGGGAAACATGAAGGGTAAGTTCAAGTATGTTTGGAAATTACTGTTGCTTTTGAAAGAGGTGTGTAGATATTTGTCTGGTGTTTGCCCACCTTGGAGCAAATGGTGTCTGACCTAAAGTCCTGCCAGTCTGCTCAGATTGGCATGGGGTCACTGCTGAGCAGTCTTGGCATACTGTCCCGTCAGTATTCTTCGACTCTTGCTAACATTACCTTGAAGTAAAATGCAGAGTTGAAAAGGAATTAACCTTAAACTTTTTTTTTTTGCCATGTTCTGCAATTCTTGGCAGAGCTGAAAAGAAAATAATGAATGCTGCCAGTAAGCTTGCTACAATGGCTAAAGGACTTGAAACTCCTCTTCGACACATTCCCCAAAGCAAATCTACCCGCTCAGGTATGTTGGATTCCATAGTTGTTTTCTTCTTCATCACATTGATTTAATGCACATAGTAATGAAAATGCAGAAGGAAAGTGAAGCACTATTTATTTATAAGCTTGCTAATGGAAGTGTAAATATAAGCTGCTTATTTTGACAATGCCTGCAATTCTTTATTTAAAAAACAAACAAGACAACCTAGTTTTTCTTCCAGTATTAACATTTTCTTCAATTAATCTATTTCCTTCCTTCCTTCCTCTCCTAGCTCTGCTATTAAATTCTGATCCACCACCTAGAGTTGAGTACTCAAAAAGAGATCGTATGCTTCAGACTAGGTCAAATCACATGGAAGACAAATCACATGGCGAAAGCATTACTGAAAAAGCCAATGATAAAGTTGTTCAGAAATGTGTACCGCGTGACTTGAGACATCAGTTTGATGCAGTGCAAACTGAAACTCGTCATATGCTTCATGAAGCAGTGGCTTCAAATATTCAGAACGGGAATAATTCTAAAAATCTGGATGGTGCTTCAAGAGATGCTCTGCCAGAGTTTTATCCAAATGAAGATGGAACAAGAGAAAGATATGGCTCCATCATATGTGTAGATAAAGGACTCTTGTGTGCTGCTACTAATATAGCACATCAGAACGCTCCTCCGTCTGCCTTTGAAGTTACGTTAGAAAATATGCATGCACCCAGCTCTACAAATGGCCGTACCATCTCAGGGCCAACTCATCAAATACTTAAGAGCAAGAATGAAAGAACGGTCTTGAAAGAGGATAAATGTATCCAGCCACGTGGAAAATGGAAAACTAGATTTAAGAGAACTCGGGAATTTGATTGTCAAGAAACTCCAGAAAGGGATGAAGGAAGCTGCAGTGAATGGAGTTCTGTGAACGGAAGCCTGCATCTGGATCACAGCGATGTGCCTCTCTAGTACTGGCTTTTTGTTCAGGATACAAATGTCCAAGCACAGACTGCATACTGTGAAGAGTTTCCTCACATCAGGTCATTTTCCCCTGCAGATGAAAATGTTACTTCTTGGAGAGACCTTACTAATGGCAATGGCAAAATTCTCAGCACAAAAAGCAGCACTAAAGGTTACAGTAGAGGCCACCTGATAACAAACCCTGAGCATACTTCGTTCCTCAACTCTGACAAATCAAATTCTGCTGTTGCACAACTCAATGTATAGCCAGATTCAAATGTAGGAAAATGCTGCAACAAATGCTTGGGAAAAAAATGGTGTGGGATCCCCAGTCTCTTCAGCAAGATAGTGGTTTTGATAGCCCACTTTCTAACTTGAACCAATACCAGCACTTCTGTGTTTGAAGGAAAAAAATGACTTGATATTTAAATAAAAGTGTGAGGATTGGGACAGACCTGTTCTACTGTGTCCACTTCATTATCAATGTTACACAATTGGAGTGTTACATGAAGAAGTTCTATAAAGTTACTTGAAATATTAATGCAGACTTTTGTTTGCCTTTGTAATAACACTTTCATAATTGTTTATAGTGTACTATATGCAAATTTATTAAATAGAACCTATTTTTATATTAAGTTTAGCTTGCAGTGCAATGTTTATCTAAAACAAAGCTACTGTAACTTGTGGTAATCTTTTTAAATGGTTATGAAAATTCCTTCAGAGCTCAGTGAGAGATGTTTTAGGATTTGTTTGAAGTAAGTATTTTAAATGACTTTTCCATTTTGAAGGATCTCATTTAAGCCTCTATGTGCATCCCCATAACAGAAGCAAAAATACTTGCATTTTTTCATTAAATTACTATAACAAATCAAATTTCAAGTATTCTTCCCCTTGATACAGCAAAGAATAGTTTGTACTGGGCAGAAGAAAGGTATGAATTAGAATAACCATGTTTTGCAGGTGTTCCTTAAATAGCGTGGGTTATAAATGTAAATTGAAGATGTAGTAATGTTCCTGCTGGTGCTTAGAAAGCTTCTGTTTTAAAGACCTGCTCACGTTTTGAAGTGATTATGAAATCTAGATGTCTTGCTTTCCTTGGGATGGCATTTCATTTCTAGTGATCTGGTGAGGGAAAGAGGCGGTTTGCTGTTTGCTTACACAGGGTGTGATTAGATCATATGGGTGGAATTAATAGTATGGTTATGGGCCAGCAATTCACATCAACAGTAATACAGAAAATGTAAACAAAAAGGGTTTGCTTGCTATTATTCTGTGATATTAGAAGAAGAAAGACTGAATATTCTCTCAAAGATTATGTATATGCCTTTCATATGCAATAACATTTAACTGCTGTAAGGATGTTCATTTGGTCTTTCAGAGCCAAACAGCACAGTCTAGTCTGAGAATCTTTTCAGTTTTAAGAGGAAAATAGTACAAGATCCAACAGAAATCTTCTGAAGAAAAATGTGTTTAACTTCCTTTACAAAACCGTCCTGCCTGTTTGTATTTCAGGCCAACTGGCAAGGCAGAATGCATTACAGCTCTTGGTACGCAGGACTGTTTTGTGACTCGAGACTCTCGGGCGATCTAATGAGAGACTTCTGAATTTCTTGGTGGCCTCTAATGTTGTCCATAAATCCAACCCCACTTCCTCTTTAGTGAAGGTGGGGTTTGTCATCGTCAGTGGGAGCAAACTGAGGCCACGAGAGACCGCTTGTGCCTAAACAAACATGGGCAGTGGTTAAGTTCAAGGGCCAAATTCCGAGCTCTTAGCTGAGGAAATAGCTGTGGCCTTGTCTGCAGGGGAAAGTTTTTACTAGTTGTCCTCTAAGCCCCATGCGGAGGCTTTTTTTTTTTTCATTGATGAGTCGCTTTTTGGTTAGCTTAAACATTTTCCCAAATTGCACAACATAAAAGAAGAAGCACATTTGTTCCCACATAAGAGGTACTTGTACAAGTGTTTAAACCAATACGTCAGATTAATTCATTCCTTGGGCCCGTCCAGAAACCTTCCCTGCATGAAGAAAGCCTGCATCTGTAAAAGTAAACACGGAGCTGTCCTGTCGGCCGTCCCTGACGGTTCAGACAGAGCAGCCCAGGGCCCGTCCTCTCATTGCTGTGGACCAAACATGCATTTCCAAGTAATCCTTCACCTGAGGTGGGTTCGAGAGCTTCTCTGTAGTTGCTCCTCAAAATGCCAATGTGCAAGCTGCTTTTAAAATTTTCCTAAAAAGAAACTTTTTACAGTACATTTAATTTTATTTCTGTTGCCTTGTTCAATGTTTTTATGCATAACTCTTACTGTCATTTCTCTATAGTTCTAAAAAAATTTCCTGTGTTTAAAAGCTCAGTGGTTTCAGTGCAGAATGAAGTACTTAATGATCCTAGTCCTGCTAAAGCTTTGAGCAGCTGATGATTTTTACATATTTAGTTTAGAAGCTGGGGTCCCACATTGATGAGCAGGCATTGCCGACTGCTCTGGAGAAAGCTGAGGGTGCACCATATCCCAGCTACAGCGAGGAAACCAGGGGAACTTTCTTCAGCAGAGTCCATAACCTGATGTGAGAAAAGGTTCTCTTGTTGGGTGTCCTTCCTCTCTTCTGGACAAAAGAGGAGAGGGGGTGGAAAAAATCTTTCCAATCCCATCTAGTAAAAGGGAGAATATTTAAATGTGGACTTCAGGTGCCCAGCTGGATTTGGTTGCTTTTTCAGTTGTATCACATCACAGTACCGGGCAACTTCAGTGGCCAAAATTGCAGTGCATGTGAGAAGGTGGATGTAGGTAGAGATGCAGTGAAATCCTCACTAACCTCATGTTTATTGTGTCTTGTTGCACCAACAACGCCAGAGAGCTCCTGAGCTGCTGAGGGGATTTTGAGTTTTCCTTAATGACAATCAACTGCAGAGGCCTGGAGGGAAGATCTGTCCCCAAACAGCAGCAATCATTCCCTGGTGAGTAAAGTTTGCGGAACAAGGAGATATTTAGCCCAAGAATCAACAACTCCTAGTCAAAAGCATTCCTTAGCCCTCCTTCGAATGTCAGTAGGAAAGAATGAAGCAATAACCGGCTAGCAAAGGGGGTGGCAGCTCCTGAAACTGGACAGCTGACACCAGTCGGAAAGGAGGATGTAGTGTTGCAATACGTGTGGTTGGACTTGGATCGTCGAGCCAAGATTGTAACAGAGCCACTAAATGAGTATCTTAAAATAAGTTTGGCATGTATTTTCACCCACTAGGTTATACTGCTTGAAAGAATTTACCTGTTTGAGCCAAGGATTCGTTACCTGCTGTTATGTCTTTCTGATTCAGATGGTTCCTTGTTTTAATACTGCATTTACACTATGGGAACCAGATCTAATTTTGTTCTAGTGATGTTGCAGTTTGGCACTATTTAGCTTAAACTTTGTTTAACCACACCCCACCCCCAAAGGAGCAGAATGCAGCCCTAATCTTTTCTCTGCTAGATGTTTGTTCTTTATATTTTCTTTAGCTGACTTATCTTGCAGGTATAGTATGTCTGCTTAGAGCATTCCTGCTTAGAACAGACCCTTTGGAAAAATGCGTCAGTCTATTTCATACTAAAATATCGATGTGATAGAAGCTATTTCCAAGATGACTTTTTCATACTACGTTTAAATGGTAATTAAAATTTACATTTTATGTACATCTTAAACATCTTTATATAGTTAATTGTGCATAAGATGCTTATATGTGATGTACAGAACAGGAATGCACAGAATTTGTCTAACCCCTGCATGTTTTGAGTAATTAATACATTAATTATCGGTCTCAGATTCTAGTGTTTTAGCTTGGCTCTTCAGTGGCCTCTTTCAGCTGGAATGAACAACACCTGTAGCTATTAATGAAAAAAAAAATAGGTCTTGCATAAGCAATTTAAATTTCCACATTCTTTTTTTTTTTTTGGTAGACACATATGCACATCTGAAACCTGCAAGTTGCTGTGCACAAGAATAGTTATAAGAGTAGGAACTGAGGCCATGAGAGGTTAGGTAGCTTGCTCAGAAAGTTATGAAGCCTGCACAGGGAATTAAAACCAGGTCTTTTAAATCCTAGGCTAGTACTTCAACCACTAAATTACCTTTTCTTTCTACTTGATGGCTTTACTGTGCTTTTACACTTCCTTCATTTGTCCTCTCTTCTAGTCTGGTTTATCCCTTTGTACCTTTTTTTTTTTTTAAATTCCCTTTGTCTTTATATTGGTCAGTTTTCTTTTCTCTGGCTTTGCACTTAGCCTCTCCTTTTTTTTTTTTTTTTTCCTCTCCCCTCTCTCCCTTAATTCTTTGAGCTTCATGTTGTTTTAAGAGGTGTGTGTGGCTCCCCTCATCCTCTTGTTTAGCCTTTGCTGGTGGGAAATCGATTAATCTTCATGAATTTCTTCTCCAGAGTGACAGATACCATTTTTTCATGTGTTATCCAATTCATGTTATTAATGAATTACAATTTAGACAATATCATGGGTCTTCTCCACCTTTGTCTTTCTAAAAAGGTCATGCAATCTTTTTTCCTGCTGCAAGGCAGAATCAGCTATGCTGATGTAGGTCCTAACAGATGTTTGTCCAATCTGTTCTGAAAGATCTCCAGTAATGAAGACTCTACAACTGCCCAGACAAATCCTTCCCAGTATTACCCTTACTGCTGGAAGGCTGCCTCCCCATTCCCTTTGTGTCTTGCCTGAACCCTCTTGCTGCAGTTTAAGCTCATTACTACTTCTCTGACGTAGAAAGGACATGGAATTGGGATTTCTTTTATGTCGTGCTTAAAAACTACTACTTTCCTCCTCAGTTTTCTTTCACTTAAGTAATACCATTTCTTTCAATCTTTTTTGCATAAATCAGCTTTTAAGATGTATAGGTCTGTTGTTGCATGCAAATATGGGAAGAGTCCAAAGGACAGAAAATGGTTAATGGAAAAAAATTAAACCAAACAGTCTTGGTCCTACCATGCTTGATAGTTTTCAGACTGGTTCAACTGGTTGTCTGTTCTTCTGCAGAATTACTGCAATCTCTGCAAAACACCCTATCTCTGACAGTGAAAGCCTCTCAAGACTGCTATGATTAAATCTAACCTGTGGATACACAATTAAGGAGAGCTCTGGCTTGCTTGCATTCCCAGGCTTTCCTTAAGACCTGTGGAATTTCATATCTCGTTACACCGTTACCTCTTGTTTTACTTTGTAGTTGGTACTTTCCACTGAAGTTTGGAGATCTGCATACTGCTGTAGTGTCCCTTTTCCCATAAAATCTCAAGCTGGGTATACTTCCAGAAGTATTGAGATACACAGTCACGTATATGTATTTCAGTCATTCATCCTTAAAATTTGCTGTCAAAGCCATTCTTCTGCTGTTGGAACTCTGTTCTCATGTTTCCCTTTGTTCTGTGGGAGTTGCTAAGATTTCCCATTGAAATTTATTTTAAACGTTTGCTCTTTTGTGCAGATTCACTGCACAGTCTTGTCTCCCACAGTGTAGATGGGTTACAATGGAGACGATGGTAACCTGGCAGTGATACAGGAGCACATTACTTGCAGCTGTAGTGAGATTTCACCCAGCATTCTGATGCAGAGTACTTCACACTTCCAAATTAATCATGCTTCTCTCTCTGTTCTTGTTAGTTGGGTAAATATTTCACTGTTGCATAGACTTGGGCAGTGATCTATGTGAGAACCAAGGTTCTTGGTTTCCTGCCTCTGATACATGCTTACCTACCAAGCTGGCTTCTAAGCCTGGTGCCTTTTTCACACTTGATAAAATGAGTCTGTTTCCATCATGTAGCATTGCTTCTTTGTAAATCTGAATACGAGTAAAGAAATTCATGTCTATTGCCAAATGTTCTGGCTGAATGCCATCCCTGGTGTTCTGGCTTCATCCAGATGACGAATGTTCCCTGTCAGCCTGTAGCCTAGTGAGAGGGGACAATGGTACAGAAATACTGTAATTATCTAATCAACTTTGCTTAGAATGTTAAGCAAATGCAATTCTTTAATACTCTGGTTTTACTATAGCTGTTAATTAACATGTGCAAACGCAATTTGTACAGCAAAACCAAGTAGAGGAAACATTTGCTTTTAAGTTACTTTACTCCCCTCTAGTGGTCTTATACCATACATACTTTTATATAACACTTCGTCACAATAGATTTAAGGATGGTGTTAATATTCTGTAAAACCCAAAAGTCTACTGGTAACTTCTCCTTTGCTTCTGCTCATCTTCTCTTTCTATAGAGAAACCAGTTCAGTGACTGGGATTCTTGCCAGTGTGACTCCCCAAATAAAACTGTTCTGTATATGTTGACTATCATTAAAGGCCAAGCTGCACCCATAGCTTTAAAATCAATATGTACAGAAAAATCTTAAAGCTGTGTACCAAACATTTATTTTCTTTGCCCTCAAACCTGATCACAAGGGGTGTTAGTGTCAATGTCACAGTGACTCAAACAGCAGCCAAGGCTGTAGGAACATCAGCGGAACCCAGTCACATCTGTAGTGCTGCTCTATGTTTGTTCTGTGGGCCATGACAGTTTTGGTGCATGTCTAACGCTGTTTGGGCCTGTGCAAGTTGTGGGACATATGGAGACTGTCAAATGACTGGGTTCCTCCTTTAAGCTTGCCAGTTGGTCATTTTGTGTAGGATGTGGCTTCCACTAGCTGGAAAACAGATGAGAACCTACAGGATCAGAATGGAAACTTCTACTTTTCCCGTAGTTCTCTGCTCAAGTTACTGATGTAATCAACACCATACAGGTGTGCAACATAGGCTTAATTTAGCAATAGTTAATGGGTAAGTTCTTGGATAAACTTTTCTTTGCTTGCTGGAGTGTGTATATTAAAGGTTTTCAAATGACTTGCTGATACGCTGTCCTTGGAGAAGATAGGGTACCTCCTAAGATACTTGTCTCCTTTCTTCTTTTTCTGCTCAGAGAGAGTATATTAAGGAAAATGTAGATAGAGGCTTCACTTTTCAGAAGCTAGCTGCTATTCTCAAACTACAGACTCG
This sequence comes from Burhinus oedicnemus, assembly GCA_008921705.1. Lineage (NCBI taxonomy): Eukaryota > Metazoa > Chordata > Aves > Charadriiformes > Burhinidae > Burhinus > Burhinus oedicnemus. The sequence goes on from VFFE01007010.1 coordinate 54,929, forward strand.
TAACTTTTCCACTTTCTTTTAGAATGCCTTGGACTAATATTTGGAAGAAAAGAAAGGGGAATAAGAGGGGTACAGAGTCAATTAAGAAAATGTTGGCAATTTTCCATTTGAAAAAAAACAACCATGTTCTTTTAAAAGTTCTTTTAAAATGCTCCACAAAATTGTGTTTGTCTTCATATTTCGTTATGGAAGACAAATGGGAAATGTTCCAAGAATCAAAACAGTTTAACACTATTTGAGTGGAACATTTTGTTTTAAAATGAGTCTTTGTTTGTAAATTTTTGCAACTTAAAGAGTCAAAATTGAAATGAAACCATTTAGGAGATCCAAACCTGGCCTTTTCTCTGCATGATTTTTCTTTTGTGGAAAACTTAAGTATCTCAGTTTCCTTCCAAGCTGGAAGGAAACCAAATGTGAAAAGTAAAATCCTTAAAAAAACGTAATTCCTGTCTTCCTGCAGTGCTCTTACAAGAGATTATGTGGCTGTGTCAGCGATGCATGTTATAATAACCAATAGCCGGGGAAAGTATGCCCTACGTTTCTCAAGATTGTTCCCTTTAGGTCATTAGCAGATAGTTCTAATAAACATGAGCTGAGCCAGTAGAGGCTTTGACTCTATTTATCGTTGCGGATGTCTGAGCATTCCCTGTGGGAAAGTGTGACCAATTCATCAGCCAGGGAGTTTAACTTGTTCTTAACTCTTCTCTTGAACAGCAATGTCAACAGTTGAAACTAAATCAAAATCATTCACATGTACACATGTAGGAAGCAGGTAAGATATGTAATGTTGAAACAAAATTATCTGTACAGCTGTAAAAAACACACAAGCAGGCAGCTGACGCTTGAGTTTCTTTGCTCAAATGAGCTGGCAGGCCCTGCCCTTGGGAGTTCATGGGCCTGGGTAGAGAAGGACACACTGCTGCCTGGGGCATCCTGCCTAACACCTGGCAATTCTGCAGGTGGGCCCATCCCAGCTTGGCCACTCCAGCACTGCTATGTGAGCATTTGGGCTTGATAGTTGAAATGAGTTTCTCTGCCTCATTTGGTGGTATTGCTTTTATTCTTCTCTGCAGGTTCAGTTTGTTAGCTCTCTGCATCAAATCTGCGTAGTAGTCTCATAACCTTATAATTTCAGGCATGCGTAGGCTCCAGTACCTTCCTCCAAGAAGCAGATGTCGTTATTTAAGTGCTCTGCAGCTTCACGTGTGAGTTAAAGTAGGACTTCTGGGTTCTTGTGCTTAGGAGAACAGGGAACTTGGCCAGCATGAATTCAGACTCAATGATTCTAGGTCTCCGAAACAGAGAAAATCTATTGAAACACTGTGCCCCAGCAGCAGTATCAGAGAGGAAGTGATTGAGTAGATCCCAATGTCATAGAATCATAGGATGGTTTAGGTTGGAAGAGACCTTAAAGATCATCTAGTTCCATCCCCCCTGCCACGGGCAAGGACACCTCCTACTAGACCTGGTTGCTCAAAGCCTCATCCAGCCTGGCCTTGAACACTTCCAGGGACAGGGCCTCCACAACTCCCCTGGGCAACCTGTTCCAGTGCCTCACTACCCTCACAGTAAATATGAAGCACATGATCCCTGTAACCCTACTTGTCAGAACACAGAATCACAGAGTGGTTGAGGTTGGCAAGGAGCTCTGGAGATCACCTGGTCCAACCCTCCCTGCTCAAGCAGAGCCACCTAGAGTCAGTTGCCCAGGGTTTTGAATTATCTCCAAGGATGGAGACTCCACAACCTCTATGACACAACCTGTTCCAGTGTTCAGTCACCTTTGGTAAGGTTTCATCCGGGCTAAGAACCCACCTGTTGCATATGTATGAGGTAAGGCAGGTTCCTTTTACTTTGTGGGGCCCACTTAGATTTAGTGAATGAGTTCCTACCAGATTCACAGAATCAAAGAATGGTTTAGGCTGGTTGGACCATAAGGTGTTGTCCAACCCCTAACAGCTTATGTCTTATTCCTATATTCCTTATTCCTAGGTTAGCATGCTTCCTACCCTTGAAGTATATATTAAACTGTTCTTAAATTTAGATGGGGAGAACAGGGAGGATGGGGAGGAAACAATTATGGGGGAAAATCTACTGCCATTACTTCAGTTCACAGTAGCAATAGTGAAAGAGGAGGAAGAAATCTATGATCATGTCAAGCGGTTCCTGTGGATTACTGTATATGGCACGTACTTTAAAACATTGCTAGATGTCAGCTCTTCATTTCTGTTGGGAAACTCACTGTTGTTACTACCAGAAGCATTGATATGACTTACAATAAATATTTGCTAAAATCCATAATAATGGGGGGATTCCCCCCCCCCCTATAATTATTCTCATTCCTTTTTGTAGTTTCAGAAGAATGGCACTGTTGACGAGGAAAACAGGTCTTTAAAATGACTATGCAAGTGGTCATATCCAAAAGCTGTAAGATCTAGTTATGGTAAATGAAGTTCTGGAGTCATCCTAGAGATGAAGAAGTTGGACTACTTACTGCACGTGTTTCTGCCTTGCTCTCAGAGTTGTCACCGCTGCTACAGTTTGTCTAGACCTGGTGTCGAAGGGCTGTGGCTGCTTGCCTGGAGCTCTCTTTCTGTGCTGTTAGTATAGGGCAGCAGGGCCACAGCCTCACCTGGGGCTTCTGAGAGCTGAAATATCAACAACCCTACAAAATTAAATCACCACAGTGCCTGCTGAAGGCTTTCTTGCAGAAGTGCTGGCAACTGTGGAACATACTTTGATCATCTGAAGAACAGCAACTTTGACACCTGGCAGCTGTCAGACAGTGTTTTCTTGAAACAAGGCTGTCTGCTGATAGCTCAGGAGTAGGGTTGAACAGTGCAGACTCAGACGGGTTTATAGCTGGGATTTGCAGATTAACGCACTGTTGTACTTCCCAGCATCTTCCTGAGCTAAATCCCACCTGCATTCTGCATGAGTGCAAGAAGTTCCTCAAATTTTCTTTCTATTCTGGTCCTTCAAACACAGTTAACAGAACACAGAATTTAGTTCCAAATGTGTTAGAAGAGCTCTCTTCTCCAGGATAGGATTTGATTAAGGGCAGGGCTACGCTTTCCCATATTATGGGATTTAGCCAATGGCATAAATGATAAAATTTTTCTTAAAAATATTTTTTTTTCTTTGCAAATGGTATTATACAGTTTTTGTCTTGGGAAGAGGAAGGACAACTTGTGAAACAAACCTGTCAAAGCAGGGTAAGGTGCTACCAGGGTTGCTTAAGTCAACTTACTCTTAAGATGCCGTTTATGATACCACTGGTGGGGAGGGGGAGAGGCAGAAAGCAAACCAAAAAAACACAAAGAAAAGGCTAATAAGATCTCAGATGCCAAGATGCCCTAGAAAAAGCAACTTTTTCCAGGATTCCATGGGGAATGACCATTGTCAGTACATGCATATCAGTCATCCACTGAACTGATATAACGGTGCTGCTGTTTTTATAACACATTTAGCTCTGAATTTGTCACTGTTCAATGTGTATGTTAGGGCATGATACATATGTGAATTCTAAAGACTTAATTTTTTAAAAGTTGGAGTAAATTCAAAAAGCATTAATTTCTTGTTTTAGATAACACTGCCAAGACTTCTCTTTGTATTTTCACTTTGCAGGACTCTGAATATTTAGTCAGCAAGACTGCACAGACTTGTTGCTGTTTTGCTGTTTGTGACAAGAACTCAGACAGGTAGGTAAAGAGCCTTGTGTATGGACCAAAGAATGGAGAGGATTGCATATTTTGAAAAGAAGGAAAGACTTTGTGGCCAATTGTATGGAAGGAATTGTTTCCAGTTCTCCATAATGCATCAGAATCCATGTAATATGCTGTTTTCAGAAACTTCACTGCTCTAGCTTAGCTTAACTGATGGAATAGCGTTCACCACACTGAAGTCCAGGCATGCTCTGAAGTCCACTGAAATAAGTGGAGGGGGAAAAAAAAAAATGATCTCAGGCTTTGGACTGGGCTTGTAGTGCCAAAAGAAGTTTCTCCAGATCATTGCAGTGCAGGGAAACTCTGTTTTTCCAATGGTTTATCGTAAAATGCGTCCAGACTGGAGCCTCTGAAAGATTTCCTTATCTTGAAAAGGCAGCATGAATCTCCTTATTCACATCACCCACTTTTCATCCATAAAATTAGACTTCCTTCCTTTTACTGATGAACAGGAGTGGGAGAAGTCAGCCTTACTGTATAACCACGTAGCGATAGATGGATAGATACATAGATATAGATGTCCTTTTTCCCAAGCATCTCCTGCCCATGAGTATTTTTCCTTGGCTCTCCCTTACGGGTGTCAGATGACATTTCCTCTGCTGACTGTGTGCCTGTTCGACCTCTGTTCTTATTCGTCTGAAGTTATGTGGTATTTCTTTTGGTATTGAAAGGAGTTCACAAAGCTAAAAACAGTTTTCGACTTCTTTTATTTAAAATTTGTAAAGTGTTAGAACTTGTCTCTTTAAAAAGGAAATGTAGCAGAGCAATCTCTTCTGAACTCCACCCCATTCATCACAGTAACAGCAATTTTGGGTGGATCTGGTGTTGATAATTTGCAAGCCATTAGGGATGTTTTAGAGGTAGCTGATTTTTGTTTGGTTGTTTTTTGTTTTGTTTTAAAAAGCTTTAAATATATACTTTTTTTTTTAATGTTAGAATTGCTTCCCCCATTTAAATTGTAATCTGAGTAATTCGTACTAAGAACACTGGTAAAAGTTACTCACACTTCAAGTGATCCAAGTAATAAATTTTAAATTATCCCTATATCTTAATTTTCCTTGTAGGGAAGGAAAAAAGGGTTGAAAAAACTAAATCAAACCAAACCTGGCCTGCCCAAACATACTGAACTTTCTTCCTGTCTCTTCTCATTCCCAGTTTGAGCCACAGTATTTGGAATCTATTGCAACTTCCTACTCAAATAGCTTCCTTAACTTCATTTGGTTACTTGTAAAATGTATATATGTTTGAAATAACTGCAATTATTATTTCCTGTCTCCTTATAAGAAAGGCAACCTGATTACTTGCATTATTTATATGCTTTATAGCTATTTGTTTTAGGACACAGTCAGCTTGCTGCGAGTTGAGCCAATATATAAATGAGAAGGGGCTAATAATGGGAACCTTCCTATTGGAGATTATTTTGTTTCATTGACTTCTGGGGGCTGAATATACCCAAGCAACAATACTGGATGTGCAGGGTGCCACATATTAAAGATGTATGCATTATTAAATGGATCATGTTCTATGCAGTGTGGTGTATCAAAGACTTTGCATCTGATGGGCATTGTGAGGCAATGAAGTCTGGCTGCTGAAACTTATGAACCTGATAAAACTACCCCCCGGTGATTCTCAGCAAGTAAATTTTAATACTTCCAACAGACAGGGAGGAAGGAAAAAAAATTTTAAAATCCCCAAGTGATTTTATACTTGGTAAGAAATCACAGACTCTAGATGAGATTGTCTCACTTAATTTACCGGTATCTACAAAACCTGAGGAAATTAAGTCAGCCTTTGGAAAGGCACTGAATAAAGGAAAGCACAGATCAGAGCTGTACTGAACTAGGCACTGGCTGGAGACTCATCGCTACTGTGCTGGGGTCAGCCGTGCGCCCTTGTAGCGAAGGTGGCCAACTGCATATGGGGCTGTGCTAGTGGGAGTGTAACCAGGCAGCAGAGGGAGGGCATTCTTCCCCTCCCTTGGTACTTGAGAAACTGCATCTGCAGTACTGTATCCAGCTCTGAGCACCCTGGTATAAAAAAAACCCCAAAACCCCCAAATATTAGACCCAAAAAACATTGACACCTGGAGTGAGTCTGGCAGAGGGCCACCGGGCTGGTTAGGGACTAAAGCAAAGCTCTGTGAGGGGGAGGGTTCATTCACGCTTCAGAAGCAAAGATTAAGGAGGATCTTACTGCTGTCTTCAGGATGGAGAGGAGATAGAGCCCAACTCTGCTGGGTGGCGAGCAGTGGCAGGATGAGAGGCACAGGCACGAATTGTAACAAGGGAAGTTCTTACTAAGTATTAAGAAAAATTAATCATAATGAGGGTTGTAAAACAATGGAGTAGGTTACTCCAGAAATGTGGAGTGTCTATCCTTGGAGATACTCAGAAATTGGCTGGATAGGGCCCCAGCAGCCTGCTCTTAATTTGGTCCTGCTCTGAGCAAGGGACTGCACCAAGTGGCCTCCGCAAGTCCCTTCCAACCTAAATTCCTCATTGGTTCTATGAGAGCTGTGTGCAATGCTCTCACAGTGTTATTTCTCAAAGGAAGGGCCTTGCAAATGGAATGTGGTGGGTTCAGAGTCTAATCCCTGGTCTCTTATTACCTATTTTATTATTTCAACTGCATCATGGGGCAACTCCCTATCAACGGAGACATCTCATAGCTAGAGGAATACTGGGATGGAAAACAGAGGCAGAGACACCCAATCCCTTGCTGACAAAATGTTTGAAGGAATGTAGGGCCTGATTCAGCTGTCTTTGTTCGAATCAGTAGGGAGCTCTGCATAAATGAGAGCTACAAGAAGAGGCTCCTAGTTACTGATTTCCACTCACTTGGAATGCATTAATTCTAATAAAAAAACGATATCCGTTTTGCTCGATGTCTTAGCCTGAAAATTTACCCAGCAGTTGGCATTTCATGCTAAGCCATGAAATTTGTTTCCCTTTGCTTCTGAGCTTACAGGTGGGATTTAAGAGGTCATCTGGGACAAACGTAAGGTTGAGGAAACTTGGCTTGCAACTGTTACTCTGGCAAAGTTCCCATAAAATTTGACAGGGTTATAGCTGACAAGAATCAGTATATATATTTCCATTTCTTGCACTAAGGCTGGATAAAAATCTTTATTTTTAAATCAAAGAAACAGTTGCTGTTGTTAAACTTTAGGTTTTCTAGCTGTATGCATAGAATTAAATATGTCAATGTATGTATGGTATTAGACTGGGATTTAAAAAAAAAAATCCATTCCACTATATTTTAATTGTATTTCTGTTCAACACTAGTCTTACAAAACAGGTCGTGCTTCCCCTTCCTGGAGGACAGTCATAGGATTTTTTTCTGGGTCAGTTATCTTTTCTTTAGGATCCCCATGAATCTCTCAGTTAATGTAATCTCGTATGTCTTTAGTAAATGGAGATGTAGTATAGCAGTTTCACTCTTACTAGGTAAGGATTGATTTTAAAATGAGACCTAGTTTTAGGAAAGAAAATAGCTATGAACGTAGTTCAGAACTTTCCTGAAAATAGTGCTGAGAAGGGGGTGTCTGAATTTGGGTATCTCTGGAGTTTCCTCATGCTTTGTCACTGATATTGAAGAATCCAGGTGTGGTAGAGGAGTAAGAACATCTGTTTCATTCAGATCTTGGTAAGGAAAAATCCAATAATTGTTTGACTTCTGCAATTTTTGGTGGGGTGATACTAAAATTTGCCTTGTCCATTTAAATTAAAGGGTTTTTTTTGTTTAAAACAACATAAATTGTGTGCTAAAACTATTCCATACAGGTATAAATAGGACAGACGTGTTCTGAATCTGTATAAAATGTACTAGGTTTATGGTCATCTAGGATACAACTGCGATAAAATAATGGAATATCCCCAGAAGCACATAGGCCCCTAATGTTGGAGCCAAGAGAGACCTCTTTCAATTCTTATAATATTACAGAAATATTACTCCAACACTTTGCACAGTATCACAAATTATGGAATTATATGCTAATGTAGGTTAGCATCATTGTAAACTCAGCTGACAGATGAAAATTTCAAATAAAACTATTTGTAAAAATGAAGTAAAAGTCTTAAGTGAAATTTGTCCCCTAAAAGCTATCATTGCTGGATTTCATACTAGTTATCACAGCTTGTCTGACCAAACAGCATTAAGAAAAATGAGTGATAGCTTGTTTTATTTTGAGTTACATAATTTCTTTTTTTTTTTTTTTTAGATTTAAACCAGTTAATTGGTTGTCTGGATGTAATTACTGTTTGTGCTTGTAATGTACTTAAAAAAAAAATACACACACCAAAACTTTCCCACACTATTTGTTTTCATTGGCATAATCAAGGCTTTCTTAATAAAGAAACATGTAAGATGGACATACTTATTTTTGCTCACATGGGTTGGAGTAAATTGATAGATCAAAAAATACAATTATTGCAAAAGTTCATATAAATTTAAATAAAAAAACCTAAATGAAGTGAACTCCCAACTCTATCACAGTACTCCCAGAGGTAAGAAATTTTTTTGTTTGCAACAGTTCAAAACAATTTATCTATAATATGAAAATTCTGATAAGCATCCTACAGGAGGAGCAGAAGGAACATTTGCGTAAGATGAAGGGGACCTGGTTGGTAAAGGCCAGGAAAGAGGAAGACCAGTACTTCGCATCACTGCTGCTGAACGCAAAGATCCTCAGCACTGAAAAACTTCAGTTCAATGGTTTTATGAAAATGGAACAGCAGGACAAACAGGTATTTCTCTGACAATCTGTTAAATTTTAATAATTGAGCCACTGTATACAGTGGTTTATGCGCATGGTGTTGGTAAGCACAGGGAGGTGCACCAAGGCATGGCTAGCTAGGAGTATGTCTTTTACTACAGGAATGTACTGGACTTGATTGAAAGTGTGTGTGTGTGTCGTTATGGAAATATTTAGGATCACTGCTTCCAAGCTGATACCTAACTGCAAAAGGTAGTCTATGTCTTCTCTATCATTCCCTGATATAATCAATCTACCTATAATTACCCTCCCCTGATTTTGGGCCCTGCCACCACAATCCATACCATCTACATCCTCCAAGATACAGCTATAAAATCCTCAAAATCATCTGGAAGAATCAGCATTGTGGAAAAATAGTTGCTTACATGTTATGGCAAATTCCGCTATGCATATAGCAATGACGTTATATGCCTTGTTCTTGGTGACTTTTATTTCTGGGTTTGATTCCAGGGTTTGATCAAGGAGTGAAAATATCACTGAGCTTCGGGATCTCGGTTAATCGAAGAGTTCATCTTTTTGTTTGTCATGGGAAACGGTGATCAACTGGATCACCAGAATTGCTTCTTTCCTTGTTGTGTTTTTTTTTTTTCTTGAGTGAAACTTCTGAGTGGATGACAAGTGTTTTGGAGGCCATATAGGGATCTGTTTGTCTAGATGTTCTTCAGAGTCCAAATGTTTGCAAAGGCTCAAGTGGCTGTGGGAAAGTGTGTGGATGACCCTTACAAGTAGCTCTGTTCAGCAGCAGAGAGCAGAAGTTGTTTGAAGTACTTTCCTCGTGACGGTGTATTTTTGTAGTGTTTTGAGAACCCAGGTGGGCACTATTCTAAAGTTGTCCACAATTTAAGATCTTCTAATGTATAAGCATATTCTTTAAAATGACACACCAGAAGTTGATGATGTGCTACATATTTCACTAGATTAATTAACGGACAGCCCACATATCATGTAACATTACTTCATATAGTGTAATCCATATTTCTGCAGCCATGCAAGATACCAAATAATACATCATAAAATGTCCTAGAAGATACGAGAAAATCATCCCATTAGCCTGTGACACAGACTAGATATTTTTCTGGTAGCTCATCCAGAAAATTAAAGCGGTTGAAACAGAAAATGTTGAAACCAAAAGAATGTTTGAGTAAATAGTAACCCGGAATTCCTTTCATAACTCACTTTTGTTTACTGGTAAATTCTATCTTCACATTATAAACATAATTAGTAAATATCTGACAACATTTTTCTGCAGTGGTTTGGCTGAAACATATTTACCTACTCTATTCACTAAATAAATGTTTAGATTTTGCTGTACACGTAGATAAGAGTAAAGGAAGCAAATTGTATATCAATGTACTGCATGTCCTGGATGTCTTAATAGCAGGGACAATTACTACCACCTTTATCCTGATCTCTTTTCTTTTTTGAGCAAATTTTAATTTGCCACTGCAAAAGAAATACAAAATCCTTTACACAATGCTATAGTGTCTCTTCAGCAAGCGTAAGCATAAAAAAAGAATCTTATCTTTGTCTGCTTATGTGGCAGACAAACAAGAAAAACTTTGAAAAATCAAATTCCTATTTCTCCATCTGGATTGTAGCAGGAAAATCAACACTTCGCATTTATTGAAGCCCATAATTTCTACTTCTATCATGCAAACTGCAAATCAGTAATACTCTGCATGCAGAATTACAGTTAATTCCCTTGATTTGTTTTGTACAAGCTACAAAATAGTGGTATAAGGTTTGGGTTGCTACTATCTTGGGCCTTGTTCAGACACACTTCTTTCTTGTGCCTGTATCTCATAGCATTTCGCTGCACATCTACATTTTACCTGTATTTTAAGCGTCCGTCTGAAAGTTGTCACATTAAACTGTTAAACGGTGACATTGGAATGGTCAAAATGAAATGACTGTTTTTGTAATCTGCAGAATCCACTGCTTTCCTTGGTGACAAAAATCAGCCAAAATGATTAGAATGCTGTTATTGTGGTTGAGCACACGCAAATACAGCATTTCCTGTACTAGTTTAAATACTTCTATATAGATTTGGAAGGATAGTGCATATTTAGATACATAATATAAAAACTACTATAAACCGATTAAAACTATATATTTCAAATAACATCTGTCTTATTTTTGTGTCACCATTACATTTCATCTGTAAACAGAGATGGGATAGGAAATCTTCCACTACCAGGAAAAAAGGAAGTACCATGTATTAGTGGTACACGACACACCATGCATTTATCTTTGGGCAGGGTGGTTTGGCAGCTGCTGTGGGTGGGTGGTCAGCTGCTTGCTTATAAAATTGTGCAGCTGAGCTTCTGCAACATCAGTTCAGTAATACAGAACCATTCACCATCGGTACCTGCCTGAAACTAACAAAAAATAAAAATACCTGCCAATTAGGAAATCTAACATTTCTGCCAAAATGTTTGTAAGTGAGGAGCAGCACAATCCATAAATACCATTTACTTTCAGTCTAGGTTTGATTTTTTTTTTTTTTTTTTTTTTTTTTTTTTTTTTTTTTTTTTTTTT